>VMDR010001673.1:0-115924 GCA_007922815.1 Macrotus californicus
AAAGGAGTGCCCATCAGACTGTCAGCTGATTTCTCAAAAGAAACCTTACAGGCAAGAAGGGGCTGGCAAGAAGTATTCCAAGTCATGAAAGCCAAGGACCTACATCCAAAATTACTCTCTCCAGCCAAGCTTTTATTTAGAATGGAAGGGCAAATAAAGTGCTTCCCAGATAAGGTCAAATTAAAGGAGTTCATCATCACCAAGCCCTTATTATATGAAATGTTAAAGGGACTTATCTAAGAAAAAGAAAAAGATAAAAAATATGAACAGTAAAGTGACAACAAACTCACAACTATCAACAACTGAACCTAAAAAAACAAAAGCAAAAATGAACTACACAAACAACTAGAACAGAAACAGATTCACAGAAATAGAGATCACATGGAGGGTTAGCAGCGGGAGGGGGTGGGGAGAAAAGGTACAGGGAATAAGAAGCATAAATGGTAGGTAGAAGATAGACAGGGGGAGGTTAAGGATAGTATGGTAAATGGAGAAGCTAAGGAACTTATATGTATGACCCATGGACATAAACTAAGGAGGGGGAATGATGGTGGCAGGGGGGTACAGGGCAGCGGGGACTAAAGAGGAGAAAAAAAAATGAGACAACTGTAATAGCATAATTAATAAAATAGATTTTTTAAAACACATTGATATCTCTCTCTCCCTTCCCCTCTCCAAAAATCAATCAATCAATCAATCAATCAATCAATAAATAAATAAATAAAATCTAAAAAAAAGAAAGAAAACAAATATATGTGCCTAACTGATTGGAGTTTCTCTCGCTCTCTTTTGTCTTCCCTTCCCCTCTCCCTAAATTCAGTTAAAAAAATAAATATATGTGTTTAATTTTATTTATTTATTCATTTTTAGAGAGAAGGGAAGGATGGGAGAAAGAGAGGGAGAGAAACATCAATCGGCTGTCTCTCCCAGGCCCCCAACTGGGGATGTGGCCCGTAACGCAGGCATGTAACGCATGACTGGGAATCGAGCCTGCAACCCCTTGGTTCGCAGGTCCACACTCAGTCCACTGAACCACACCAGCCAAAAAAATAAAATAAATTTAAAAAGAAACAAATATATGTGCCCGATGGTGAGAGTGGTATGCCTACGTTAAAGCTTGCAAGGCAGTGTGCACAGCGGTTACCACTAGGCCCTGGAGCCACACTGCTGGGATTCTGATCCCGGTTTTCCCACTGTGTGACCTCGAGCAAGCTACCTAAGTTCTCTGTGCCTCGATTACTGCATCTGTGAAGCAGACATGATGATAATAGTGTCTACCTCATAGGTTTAGTGTTGAGTGTGTTAACACGGGTGCTTGGCCCCTCGGCTATGCTGTATAAGGGAAGCTATTAAATCATTTCTGAAGCAGTTCAGATTGTTGGAATTGAACTAGCTGTCTACCAATGGGCAACGCTCCTGGATCCTCTCTTTGGTCCTCAGAGCAGCCTTGGGAGAAGCAGAAGCTGCCCACGCAGACCAAAACAGTCCCGGTCCTCTCGTAGACTCCACAGTCATTGCTGGGCTCACTGGGGGGTCGGGGGCGGTCAGACCCACCCCCAGAACCCAGCAAACCCTCTTGTCCCTGCTCTACAGAAACACACGCTGATGAGCACAGGGAGCTGGTGTGAGGATGCCCATTGTAGCCCTGGAAATTAGAGACACTTCGGAAATATAAATGGCGTTATTTAGTATACCATGTATTTGATTTAGGTGTATATGAAAGTATAATTACATAGAAAAAGGCCTGGAAGGACATCATTAGCTCATAAAAATTACCCCAAGAAGAGACTGGGCTTGGAGTGGTTGCCAGAGGAAATAATGTAACATTTTGCTTTTTCTTTTTTTTTAAGGAAAATGTTTTTGTGTATTGCTTGTTTAACTTAAATTAATAAAAAAAAATTTAAGACATGGAACTACTTGAAGAAGAACCAGATTTATCCTGAGGGAAGATGGATTTGGGCAAGAATGAAAGAAAATCCAGGATAGACTGGAGTTGGGGAGAAGAAGGGAGGTTTGGGGATGAAGGAGGGGCCACGGGCCAACAGGGAGAAAGATGGGCAAAGAGAACACTCAGGACTCTCGTGTATAGCATCTAATGTAATCCATCCTCCTGTGCCCAGGCTATTCAGCAAAGATAAACAGCTTTCCAATTCGTTTTTGGATGTTGGATTTTCTTTCACATGTAAAACTAAGATTGATTACAAGGCAGACTGGTTTTCTTCGAATTACAACTTTTTGGGCAAATATTTATGGAGAACCTTTTATGGTGGGCACTGGGCTGGGACCTAGACGGACCTAGGGGAGAAGTGGGAGCCTCTGCTACAAAACCATGGGACGTGCCAGAAACTAAGGGTTGTGGAAGCAGAGAGGAGGGAAACAAAGGAAACTGATCCTGCCTGAGAGTCACGAAGGTGACTCATGGGGGCGCAAACCCAGTGAGAAGACAACGGAAAGTGCATCGCAGGCTGTGTTGGGTGGATTTCCTCCCAAGGTTCTATGTCGCGGCCGGTGGGGTTGGAAGAGCCCCAGAGAGCATGCGCCTCCGGTGGCTAAGGCTGACCGCACACCCAGGCAGAACCGTTCACCCTCCGCCTCGCCGCTCCGCACCGGGGAGCCGCCAGGGGGCGGGAGAACAGGCACTGGCCTTTGAGCTGGAAATCCCTCACAGATACAGCTGGCATCATGGGCCTCCAGATGGGATGCTCTAAAATGTGCACTGTTCATAGCAAAAAATATCATCTGACTCTCTAGTCAGGAGGACACATGCGACAAATTCACACTGTGGGTCACTCTGCAGGACAAATGACCTTGTCCCTTCAGAAATGTCAATATCAGGAAGAACAGAGAAGGCTGGGGCTGCTGGGGAACCGGAGAGAGTAAGGAGCCATGACAACCGAGAGCGTGGCTGAGTCTTGGTTGGACCCTGAATGGAGGAAAAAAAGCTGAGATGAATATTGTGGGACAACTGGGGACATTGGATTATGGACTCTATAATAGTTTACATAATAGTTTTCAATCATTTTTTTCTTTTGATGATGGAAATAAAATAAAAAAAACCATGTACGATGTTGTTTCCCTCAGGTAAGAGGAGGCAGGGAAGAGAATCCACTGTTTAACAAGGAAAACAGAAGCTGAGGCTCCAATCCTGGCATGCCACTTCCTACCTGTGATGACTGCGACCATTGCGGTACCTCGCAGAGCCTGCTTCGTCATCCAGGAAATCGAGGTTACAGTAGTGTCCATCTCCCGTGGCTGCTGAGCGCTGACTGAGCACCCCATGGCCAGCAGGTTATCTTGCTTCAGCCAGCAAGGAAGGCTTGCCGGCACTGGCCTTGGAGGCAGCACCCACAGCCAGGCCCTCTGGGCGCCTGCTCCGCAGGTGGGAAGCAGACTGGTAGGAGGTGGGGGCAGGGGATTGCGTCCCTTTTGTCCCACCTACCTCACTCCACCCCATTTCCCAGCCAGCCCTGTAATAGGTGCTCCCAGCAAGATTTCTCAACCGCAGGGTGCTTAGATCCTCTTTGTTGGTTTCTAGCAAATTAAAATTTATCTCTCAGGGAGGAAATGAGGGATCCAAAAGGGGGGGTTACTTCTTAATGGGCCCTGATGAAGGAAATGAATGCAGGGAAGAGATCAGAAATCCGATCTACCGCCAGCCTGCTCGGAAAGGTCTGGGGGCTCCCTGTGCCCTCAGAGGGTGCAGCTGGACGCAGTGTGTTTTATTATATAATTAACCTTGACCCTTCAGGGTTCAAAGAGAGAGTGCAGTTGGAAATAAATCAATAATCTGGTCTGGTCACTTCAAAGGCTTCAGAACCCGCTGGAAAATTCCATGTTGATTCAGTGTGTAGATTAGAATAGGGTGTGCAATTCTTTTTGAGAGGTGGGTGGGGGGTGAGTCTCAAATTGAAATTAATTGTGTATCCGCTTCCTTTAATCAAGCAATCAGAAGTCTTTATTGTGTGTCTTGTTGGGAGAGAAGGGTGGGAAGGCCCAGGAGAAAACACCATGTGACCTCTCGGCACCCGCTGGGCCAGGCGCTGGGGCGGCAGGCATCTCTCCGAGCTGAGGACACACCTCTGCTCCCCGGCAGTGGTCAGCTTTTCATTTCGGCATGTCTGGAATTCTTGGAATCACCGAGCCATCACTGCCATGGCACAGCATTCACTGTGGACCAGGTGCCAAGGGTTTTCCAGGTATTTTCTCGTTTGCTCCTCATGTCAACCCAATTAGATAAACACCATTATTATCTTCATTACAGATGAGAAAATCGAGCTTTAGAGAGGCTACACAGCAAGTCCAGAGCCGCTCAGAGGTTTTCAAAGTCTGTTTCAATGCCACAGCTCAATCAGTGAAAATAGGAACCAACGAAGAGCTGCCAATCACCCCAATCCTCCAGTGTCCAGGTTCTTTTCCCTGAAGTTGTTAGCAAAGGAGCTGGGGCTGCTTTCTCTTAAAGTCTCTCTTGGCACCATCTCTAATTCACCTTTCACCCTTTTCTCCTTTCTCTTCACCTTTCTTTCTCGCTCCTCCCCTCCTTCCCTCCCTCTTTGCTTTCCTCGTTTCCTTTCCACAAGCATGTTCTGAGTGTTCAGCGCTGCTCCAAGACAGCCCCAATGGGTTCACACAGAGATGAGACACTGTGCCTGGCCTTGGGAAACTCACGCCCGAAGCTCTCAGAGCAGGAACGACGGAGTGCATCTTGTGCAGATCGTGCTGCAGAAGGAGACCGAGGGTTAAGCAAGATGCAGAGGAAGGGCAAAGAAAGAAGTGGTTCTAGCTGCAGAAGATCAGGGAGGATCCAGCAGAGGCGATGTTTGGAAGGATCTGGAAAGATGGGATGGTGGAGCGATGTCATTCCAGGGTGAAGGAACATCTTGCAGAAAGGCCCGGAGGCAACACTATGCACCACATTATTCCAGAGAAGCCAGGATCCCAACTTGGAAGATTGGAGTCAATGATAGGAGCTAAAAATTAGACTCTGTTAATAATAATAATAATAATAATAACAGCAGCAAGCATGGTCCTGAGTGCTTTACATAACTGACTTGTTTACTACTCACAGCAGCTTACGAAGTGGGTGCTCTCTTTACCCACAGTTTATAGAGAAGGAGACGTGCACCAGAGGTTAAGCCATGTCCACTGGGTCACATAGCTGGATAGTCATGGAGATTACAACCCCAAGCGCTACTCCTAACCATTGAGCAGCACTGCCACTCATGAATGGGCCTTGAACACCAGTCCAAAGGTACTGACTGATCTGGGAGCAATGGGGAGCCATGGCAGATTCCTAATCCAGCCTGCATTTTAGGTGCTCCCAAGCCTCTTACTCCAGAGTCTAGCATTCCTGGGTCTCTCCTCAATATTCAAAAAAAAAAATCTCTATCAGCCAATAGACCATTCCCTCCCTTTTTCTCCTGCCCCCATGCTCCCCGACCCCTTCCCTTCTGTACACAGATAAAGTAGTCAGAGAGCATGAGCATGAACAAGGAGGCCCAGGTTCAAGCCCCAGCTCCACCAAGTCACTTCTCTGGGCCTCAGTTTGCTCATCTGTTAAATGGGAGGCTGACAGTAAGTCCAGCCCTGCCCGGCCCAGGGCTGTGGGAAGAGTCAGATGAAGTGATATGGACGCGTTCTGTCATTCACCACAGGAAGGAGGAGCAGAGGCATCATCACTAACACGGGGTCACTAAGGACTCCATTGAGGCTCTTTCCCTTCCCTGAGGAAGCTCTAGGCTCTTTGACTCTCTTGCTGGGTTCCCTTTCTATCTGGTAAGCCATAAATGACTTTCCTCAGACACATCACTGCAAAAAGCATCTGCTCTGGAAATCTAGTCATCATTCATTTATATATTTATTGAGCACCTACTGAGTGCCAGACCCCATGCAGCAAGACCTCCTGGCCACTCAGTGATCTCACCATGCACTTCACACCTGCGAGCCTTTGCCCTTGCTGTGTCTTCAGCCTTGGATATCCTTTCCCCCTTCTCCACTCCTCTTCAGAGGCTTCCTTAATCCTGGACTTCAGGGAGTCACATTTTCTTTTGTTTCTACAGCTTATTGCTGGTAGCCATGCAAATAAGTATACAGATAGATTGCAGTTATTTTTTTTCAAGCCTGTATCGTCAGCTGGCTGGGTCTGTCTCTCTGCTATGGGGCAGAGCACATGTTCACTGCTAGCTTCAATCAGATGTGGGTAGAGATCAGGCCTTAGCCCCTGGAGCTGTAATCTTCGACAATTCCACAGAGTGGCAGCAAAACCCTCCAGTCACAGCCCTCCTCCCAGGAGCACCGAGCTGCCAGGCTCCCTCAGATCCTGGCAGGGCAGGGCAGGCCAGACCAGGCCAGGTGCTGAGATGCCCTGGAGCATACTTTCTACCTTCTCTCGCCCCCACCCTCCACTTGGGTCACTTTGCCTTGCCCACCCCAGTTTCTCTACCTGTAATAACAGATCATTTGAACACTTAAATTGCATATTTCACTTATGAACTCTGCGTCCTCATCAGCAATTTTTTTTATAGCTTTATGAAGATGTAATTCACATACCATACAATTCACGCATTAAAGTGTGCAGTTCCGTGGTTTTTAGTCTATTCACACAGTTCTGTAACCATCACCACAATTTTAGAACATTTTCGTCACCCCCCAAGAAACCCTGTATCCATTAGCAGTCACCCCTCATTTCTCCCCAACCCCCAGCCTAGGCAACTACTAATTCTTTCAGTCCAAAGATTTGCCTACTCCAGACACTTCATGTAAATGGAGTTACACAATATATGGTCCTTTGGGACTGGCTTTTTTCACTTAACATAATGTTTTCAAGGTTTATCCATTTTAAAAAAAGATTTTATTTACTTATTTTTAGACAGAGGGGAAGGGAGGGAGAAAGAGAGGGACAGAAACCTCAGTGTGTGGTTGCCTCTCGTGCACCCCTTGCTGGGGACCTGGCCCATAACCCAGGCATGTGCCCTGACTGGGAATCGAACCAGCGACCCTTTGGTTCACAGGCCGGCGCTCATCCCACTGAGCCACACCAGCCAGGGCTTTTCTTTTCTGATTGTGCTTTTGGCATCATATCAAGGAACTATTGCCTAATTGAGAGCACAGCCAGGCTGTGGGCATTTTGGAGCGGTGGCCAGGGCCAGACCCTGCATTGGGCAGTGGGCACAAGGCACAGGATGACCAGCTGGCCATTTGTGTGCTTGGGAACTCCCAGTCCAGCCCACATCCCTCCTGAGTTCAAGAAGCAAGGCCCCTCCCAGCCTGTTCCCTCCCTCCGCTCCCCTCGAAGTCTCTGCTCTCCCCACTCCCTCCCTGCCCCAGGTGGCTCTGGGAGGCCGGGGGGGGGGGGGGGGGGGGGGGGGGGGGGGCGGGGAGCAACAGGACTCCAGGTCAGTCCTTGTAACACCCTCTGTGGGAGGGCGTGAGTTTAGATGTTCCCCTCCCTGACTCCAGCCTGAACCCAGAGCTCAAGACGGTCCCTTTCATCCCTGGTCGCTCCCACTTCTCCTTTTTCCAGTCCAGTTTCCCCTGTCCTGGACAGGCTGACTCCCCTCACTGCCCCATCCCAGTCTCCAGGAAAGAACTTCCGGCCCTCCATCTTTGCCCCCAGCCCCACCCTTCCCCCTCTCCCCTGGACTCTGGCTGGGCTGAGCAGAAAGGCCCAGGTGGAGTGTGGCTGTCCCGGGTTCCACCCCTTCTTAACTCTGCCTCTAATACACCTGTGAACCCATGGACTCCTGCCCCTTGTGGGCCCTGTGTTGCCTTGTCTGTCTCATGAGGGGTCCGTGGTCCTTTACAGCACTATCATTCTGGTATCTACCACCCTGGGAAGGCAGGGATCTCAGGCTTGCACCAGCTCCCCTTGTCCCCACCCGCACCCCCACTGCTCTAGCAGAGGGAGCAGGGAGCAGAGAAGCCCCGGTCCAGGTGTTCACAGGAGCCTGGTCCCCTTCCCTGTGGTCTCAGGGCTGGACCCCTGGACTCACTAACAGTGGAGATGCGCCCCACAAGGGTTTAGTGAATGGGTCGGGAGCGCTCCCTGTTCTCCGCAGCCCCAGCAGCAGCCCTTTCAGGCTGTGTCTCCCCTCCCCTCCCCGGGGCCTCTGGGGGGAGCTTGCCCCTGGGCCCAGCCTCCTCGCTGACACTTACTCTCCACCTGTCCCTCTGGAGTAGTCCTGTGGTAAAACATGTCTACTCTTCTTTTACAGTACTGCCATCAGGAAGGGGAATCTAATTCCCTCCCCTGGAACATGACCTCTTTGGTGGCTTGCTTCTAAAGAACAGAACATGGCAGAGGTGACACTGTGTGACAAGCAGGGCTAGATTTGAAATGATGACACAGTTTCCACCTGTCTCTCTCTCTCTCTCAGGACTTCAGGATGCCTGTCCTTCCATCCTAGCCACCCTGCTGTGAAGATGCCCAGGCTACATGGAGAAGCCACATGGAAGTGCCGGGCCTGGCAGCCAGCATCAGCCACCAGATATGCGAGCCAGGAGCCTTCGGATGAAGCCCAGGCTTCAACCTGCCCCACCGATGCCGATGCTGATGCTGATGCTGTTGCCAATGCCGGGTGGGGCAGAGACAGTGGCCCTGCTGAGCCCTGCCCAAACTGCAGAGTTGTGGGCAACAAACAAGTTAGGGGGAGCCATTAACTTGCGGGGGTTTGTTACAGAGCAGTGGCTAGTTGCAGCAGGCTGCTGCTGGTTTCTGCCCAAAGACAGCGTGTGTGCCTGTGCACGTGTGTGCCCCATGCATGTGTGTGCCTGTGCCTGTTTGTGTGTCTGTGTGTGTTGTGGGGTCTTCAGCCTGAGGCCTCCAGACTATTTGAGATCTCAGGACCCAGACTGCTGGGCCTCTCAGCTTTGACATCCATTTCTGCTAAACTCCTAACTAGCACCCTGCCTCTCCCTCTGCTTCGGCCCAGTTCAGAGCCTTGTTAGACAGGCCCTGCCTGTGTTTGATGTAACTTGTGTGCAATTTGCACACATCTACATGAGTCATATCAGGAGGTTTCTAAATGTTTGCCTGATGCCTCCATGGCAGAGGAGCTGGCATCTCGGATACTTTGAGGGGACAAGGGCCCTGGAGGTTACCTGGTCTCTTCTCCCACCCTTGCAGGGTCTGTTTGAACAAATGACAAACCCACCACCTTCCCAGGCAGCCCTTGGCTGGCTGGGGTTGTTGAAGAGTTCCTGTGTTTGTCAAGTTCTGTGTAGAGAAAGGTGACGTAATCTGTCCACATTTGGGTTTAGTTGTTTCCTCAGGGAAAATGAGGGCAAGTCAACCATTCCTCTCTGCCTCCCCCAACCCCACCCCTACCCCAGGTACAGGACAGGCACCCTGGTGGCCTCAGGCTCTCTTCCTTAGTCTAGCATCCACAGCACCATCTGCTTCTGGCCTGCCCTCAGCCCCAACTCAGCCTCTTCCAGAAGTGCCAGACCAGGAGCTTTCAAAGTTCTTCCAGGAGCAAAACCCTGTTTTCAGGTGAGATCTCACGACGAGTCCAGCGTAGAAGGCAGATGACTGTGGAGCTGCTCTGGATGAGGGTAGGCAGAGCAAAGCCCCCCAGAGAAGGTCCCCAGGGCCCCTAGCCACAGCCAGGGAACCCAGCTCACAAGCCATTGTCCTAGTCTGTTCCCCTCCGAAGGTCCTCTGGGGATGGGACTCGGCCCTGTAGCCCTGCAGGGCCTCCCGCAGTGAGCCCTGGCTCTCCCTGTCTGCAGCAGCGGGGGACATTGCCGGTCCAAGTAGTGGCCTCACACCATGCTGCTCAGTAAGTCTGAGGCCTGCTGAGCCTCCAGACCCTGGTCAGCACAATTGCCTTTAGGCCAAGGCTATCTTTACCTGTCCTAGGCCTCAGCAGCCCCAGATAGCTACCTTCAGGAGCCTGGGCTGAGCACAGGACAGGGAGGAATAGAGAGGCCTGGGTGGGGGCTGTGGTCACGTGCCCTGGACAGAGCCGCTAGCTCAGGGCCTGTTTCCTCCACCGTGGGGGAGGAACACAGCCCTTCCTCGCAGACAATGCACGAAAGCACATGGCCCCGCCCGGCGCCCAGCTCAACGCTGGCCAGCTGTCTGCACAGAGCCGAGGGCCTGGCCCAGGGTTTCTCACCGCCGGCTGAGGCAGCGTGGAGCCACGGTTGGCACGCAGACCCTGGCCTGGATGCCAGGCCTGATCCTGCCATCAGTGGCTTACCCCTTCTATAAGACAGAGACGATGATAACTAGAATACCTACCTCCCAGAGAGGCTGTGAAGACCTGGGAAGCCTCCCCACCCGTGGAGAAGACCCAGCATGCATGGTGCCTGTCAGCAGAACACAGCGGTGGGCCGCTTCGACCATTCAGGGATCTGGCCCTGTGAGGGGCCGGCCTGGCCCACACTCACCCAACTCCTCCAGGACCTGACACAGCCACCAAAAAACGCGAGCTTTACTTTGGCAACAGGACTTTTATTCAGTCAAAATGAGTAGCGTGACACATGTCAAGCCAGGTCAGGCCAGGTGGCACGCCCCTTCCTCCCCTAGACCCACCCTTCCCACAGGGGAGGGGACATGATGAAGCAGGGTGCAGAGAGGACAGTGCGGCGACCAAAGGGGCACATCTGGGAGCCTTGGGGGGCCCTCGGCGCAGGCCCAGCATTTGGGAGAAGGGGCAAACTGCCCTTCTGGGTCCACTCAGACACGACTCGAGTTTTCTAGGAAAACATCACAAAGTCTACCTTCTTCAGCTAATTAACTAAAGTTCAGGGTGAGGGGGTCCCTAGAGGGTTGGGGGTCAGGGACATTATAGTCTAGTCTCACACTTCAGGAATACACTTAATCTTTTTTTCCTTTAAAAAGAAGTTTTCTTTCTATTTAAAAAAATGTTTCTGAGTGTAACCAAAAATAGGTATTTGTTTCCTTGGTTTTCTTTTTTCTTCTTTAACTAAGTATTTCAAAAAACAACACAACAGAAAAGAGAAACAAGAAGTCACAAGAACAAAACAAGCCTTAAACATACCTTGTATAAAAATAGCTTCCGGCCACATTTGCGGACAGTGGTCGTCCCACTGTCCTGGGGGTGGGCCAAGCTGGCTGTGTCCCACGGACAGAGGCCTGGAGCACCTCTGCTCAGGACCCCCGCCATGTGTGCCCGTCACGCACACAGTACATTCCAGGGGCCAGCCTGCTCCAGGGCTCTGTGTCTGGGTAAGACAGGAGGCAGGCTTCGGAGTGATTTCCCACCCTCCCGAGGCCCAGGGGGGAGAGGGTCATGGGGATCCCTCAGGGATGAGTTGGCTGACAGGGTCAAAATGGGAACGGACAGACAGACAAGACGAAACAAAGCACAGGTACCGTGCTGGGAGGTGCCTAGTTTGGAGCAACAACTCATATTTTCAAGGAACGGATTTTCCTGTAGTATTTGGCTTTTTTTTCACATTTTCTTTGACCAATTCCATCTTTATTTCTATAGGCCCCAGAGGCCTACCCTTGGTGACTTAGCCTCTGACCTCCTCTCTGGGGAGAGACCCAGGGCTGTGGGCAGGGGGAGGAGCCAGGAGAGAGGGTCCAGTGACAACAACACAGGCCCAGAGCCAGTGAGCCTTGAGGTAGACGGTTTCTTTCACACCTGGAAATAGGGAAGTGCTTTTTTTTTTTTTGCCTTTTTTTTTTTTTTTTTAAACTCTGGGCAACAATGTGGGGAGGGGAGAGGGGCTGCCCATCAAAGGGCTTGAGGTAGGAGTGCATTCGGGGCTCTGTCGGGGAGGGGCCTAAGGCCAGGCCGCTCCCCCAAGGACATTCATTCCGGCTGAGGTAGGTGCTGAGAACCAAACAGCAGAATCCATCCTGAGAAAACAAGGTGGGTGGGGGTGACAGTGTCGGGCCGGCCACAGCAGGGGCATGTTTCTGGAGTCTGATTCACCTTCCTCTTTTTTTTTCCATTTTAAGTTTTTTTAAAGAAAACATTAGTTCAGTTCCAAGTCATGTGGGTACCAGGCAGAGGTGACTGGGTATTAGCCCAAGGGAGGGGCTCCTGCAGAGACCCCTCCAGGTGCTGGGGGGCTCCCTGCTGAGGCTTCTTTAGGTCTCAACAACCTGCAGGGCAGTCAGAAACGCTGGGAGGCCCCCATCTGAGTCCCACACGACAGGAAAGTCTTGCCTTTGACCTGAGAATGGGGGGTTGGCCCCCTCCAGAGCTGGCCAGACACTGGCTACTGTCCCGAGAGAGCTGACTGGGCAGCTGGTGCTGAGCAAGGCGGGGCAGCTTGTCCTTCACTGAGGAGGCCGGAGCCTTTGTCCTGGGGTGGGGGCGCAACTTCGGGGCCTGCGTGGGGGGCATTGGCCTCTGAAGTCCTCTCCTCCAGAAGGCCAAACCCCTGAAGGGGCAGCGTGGAGAGCTGGGTCTCCTCACACAGGGTGGGGGCCACCAGATCCTGCTGGAAAATGGGCCAGACACACAGGCATCAACATGAGGGCCAGGGGCCCCCAAACCCTCTGCCCAGAGGCTCAGGCTCTGGATCCAGCCCCACTCAGGGCTTAGGGTCTTGTTTTGTGTCTGGAGAAGACCTGGAGTTAGGTGAAGGCCGATGGCCAAGGTAAAGAGAGGGCAGGATCGGGAGGTGGTCAAAGCCTCCGGGGAGGTAGGGACACTCACCATGGGTCTGGGGTTGGGTCTGGGGTCAGGCTGGCCTGCTGCCCCAGCCAGGGGGCACAGCTGCTCCAGTTCCTTCATGTCCACTCGTTTCTCATCTCGGCTCAGGTGGCCCCGATCTCCCAGTCTGGCCCCATTCAGTGCCAGGACACCAGGGTCCCTCTGGCCCCGGGGGCCCTGAGGAGGGGACAGCTGGTTTTCTACATCTTTACACAAGAGGACCCTAAGGGGTGAGCCAGGAGTTAGGGAAGGGATGTGGGGTGGAGAGAACAAAAGGACAGAGACAGCGAGCCGAACCCTCCTCTCCCTTCCCCCCAAAACTCCTCCTTCTCCAGGCCACCCCACCCCAGGTCAGTGCAGCTCCCTCTCCCTGGCCCAGCACCTACCTGCCCCTTTGGCCAAACAGGAGGAAGAGGACACAGAAGATGATGCAGGTGACCCCGATGTGGATGCCAATGACGATGCCTGTGGTGGACATCTGGTTGGTGGCTTCCTCCTTCCGGCAGTCACATGGTGGGCTCAGGGCTGTTTGGGCGGCAGGTTGCGGGCTATGGTTCTACTGGTCTGAAGCACCCCCAGACACACAATCTCTGGGGCAGCTTGTCCCTGAGCTACTTCCACCACCGAGTCCACTGATCCTTGCCCTTGCCTATAGGACTCCAGCTCAAATTTTCAGTTCTTTTTACCAGTAATTGAGCACTATGTGCCAGATACTGGGAATAACACTGTATATCCTTGGCACAGCTCTATAAAGTAGTTCTTATTATCCGTCTTTTATATAGGAGAAAACTGGGGCTCAGAGAGGTTAAATAACTTGCCCAATGTCACACAGCTAGAATGTTGCACAGCCGAACTTCAAACTCAAATCTAAGCCTATGTTCTCAAGGGCTGTATGCACTCTTCCACCCTCTTACCTTCCCTGGGTCCCTGCCCCCTGCTCCCCTCAGCCCTGGCCTGCCTTCCTCAGGGCCAGTGGCCCCACATCCCACCCCCAACCCTCACCTGTCCTCTCAGAAGCTCCTCTCAAAGACACAAAGCGGACCGTGGCATTGCCATCCCCATGCTGGTTGTAGGCAAGGAGCTTCACCTCATACACTGCAGTGGGATCTGGGGGAAAAGCAGGCAGTGCTGAGTGACCAGCCCACCACCAGTGGGTGGTTCTGGCCCAGCAGGGAAATAGAGGCGACTCCTGTGCCCCACCTCCTGGCCCGAGGCACTGTACCCCTGCCAGGCTCCCCAGGCCCAGGCTGTGTCCGCCTCACCAAGCTGGCTGAGGTTGTAGGAGGAGACAGTCCCAGGCAGCAGGATGGGGCCAGTGAAGGAGGCCTTGCTCGCTGGGCGGTAAAACAGCTTGAAGCCACCCTCGTGCTGGGCTAGCCGGGGCCAGGGCTCCCACAGCAGCTGCAGGGTGGAGCCGCCCAGGACTCGCACTGACAAGGGGGGAGGGGCGGGGGCTGTGGGCAAAGAAGAAGGCCAAGATGTGAGGACTTTTTCTACCTTCCACCCGTGACCCACGCCCCCGCGAGCTTGACAGCTCTCTGGCTTCTGACCCTCGCTTGCCCAAACAGCACCTTTACGTGAATTAGAAAAGACAGAACCAGCCCCACTGGGCCTGTGTGGCACACAACCTGGACGAGTGCGCTCGGTGGTTCTGCCCTCACACCCTGAGTGTCTGCAGACTGGTACGCCACAAACGGCCAGGCCTCACCTTCGCCTAGGGTGCTGACCAGTGTGGAGGGAGAGGCTGAGCTGGCCCCCCGTGGCGTGTAGGCCTTGATGTAGAAGCTGTAGGCAGTGGAGGGCTCCAGGTCGCTCACCAGGTGCTGAAAGGTGCTCTTGCTGACTGCTTCCTGATACTCCAGCTCCGGTGGGTCTGGGGAGGCGAAGGGCAGTGTAAGGGGCATAAGGGAGGCCTCCCAGCACCAGTGAAAGGAGGGCGGCCAGGGCACAGGGGGAGAAAGAACGGAAGGTGTTGGGTCAGGACACGCAGATGGAAAGAGATGAGAAACAGCGAGGAGGGGAAGGGGCTGGCAAGCCTGCCTTGCCTCTGCGCCCCCTCACACCTGCTGCCTTCCTGATGTGCAGGACGTAGCCAATGATCTCCTTGGTGTTGACCAGGGGCTCATTCCAGGACACACGGACCTCAGTGGATGATACGGAGACTGCTCGCACGTTGATGGGGGGCCCGGGCAGCCCCTCAGCCCACAGTACGGTCAGCCTGGCACTGGCCTGTGAGGAGCCAGCACTGTTCTCGGCCACACACTGGTAGATGGCCTCATCTTCGGGGCCGATTCCAGAAATGGTCAGGGTGCTGCAGGGGAAGGAAGGGAGAGCCTCAGGTCCCAGCCCCCTGTGGGTGGCTGAACCTCCCCATTTGAGAGATGAGGAAACTGAGCCCCTCCAGAAAACAAATGACTCGCCTGGGGTGTCCCAGCAGCTTAGTGGCAGGCCTGAGACACAAACCTGCTTCCAGCTCCCGACTGGGTGCCCTTCCCTGGCAGAAGGAGCACAGTCTGCCCAGGCAACTGACTGCACCCAACCCCCACGCACACCACACACGTGCCTGTTGTTATTCTTGAGCCTGACGTGGCCTCCAGGCCCCAGCACCTGTCCATTCTTCAACCACGTGACGTGAGGGGGCGGCTCGCCCTGCGCTTGGCAAGTGAACATGGCTGTGGTCCCAGCTGGCCTGGAGATGGACTGGGGATGCTGGACAAACTCTGCTGGGGCTGGGTGGGGGGCACAGAGGCAGGTGGGGCAGTGAAGGTCATGTGAGGAAGGGTGAGACAGCTGTGCGTGCAGGGGTGAGGAAAGGGGAAAGGGGGACGGGGCGGGCTCCCAACACATTCCCCTTGGAGGGTCCTCCAGGTGGGGCCCAGGCTCCAGGAGATGGGGGCAGGCCCCACTTCCATCCACCCCAGAGGCAGACCCAAGAGAGGACTCCATTTTAATGACTATTTAAAAGACTGACATTTGTATCCGAAAGCAATCAAGCTGAGCTCCCTATTCAGGAAATTGTTAAATAAATAAATGTGCTAATAGGTTTGGCTGCACCTCCAAGGCTGTAATGAAGGGGAGATGGATGAGCCCGCAGTGCCAGCCCCGCCCCCACCCCTACAGTCAATCCAGCTCTCCTCCAATCCCAGGCCCGAAGCCTCCATTAACACCTGAGAAATGAAATGCTCCATCACTTACATTTGGACAGATTAACGGCACATGGAATGCTGAACAAACGGGCATTTAAGCCCCTCATACCCTCCTGCCACCCCTTCCCCAGCTCTCCAGGAGGGCACAACCACAGACAAGCCCTGAGAAAGGGAATCCAAGCCCAGTCCTTGGGGACAGCGGAGCCCCAGGGCAGGAGGGAGGACCAAGCAGCCTGGCGGGCACAGAGGCTCTGCTGCGGCAGTGGGGCCAGCTGTGTGTGTGAGGTGGGCGCTGGGTGTGAGTGTGAGAATGACAAACACGCTGAGAGCCCACAGGCAGGTGTGAGTGCGGAAGTGCCACACGTGTGAATGAAAACAGCATGTGGCGCAAGGGACACATGTGAGCGACACGGGGGTGGGGGGGTGGAAATGACTGGGGAGGGTGTGCCGGCAGCTGGAAGGGCACATGGGCCCATGAGTGAGAATCCTCCCATTGCCCACACTCGCGTTCCTCAGGGAGAGGGGAGAGCCGCCCCTGTGGCCTGGCCTGGGGACCCGGGAGGAGCAGGGACCTGGTTAGGGCAAGTGTAGGAAACTGGGTGAGTCTAGGGTCCTGGACTTGGGTCAGGGGTGTTGATGAGGCAAGGAACAGGGCAGGAATCGGGGGTTGTGTGGAAGCCCCGTTTCCTCCTCATCCAGGGGTGGGGAGACAGGTACCTTGCACCACCAGCCGGCCCTGTGCCGTTCTTCTCGCCCGGGTGCCAGGCCTGTTGGCTGCGCAGACGTAGACGCCCGAGTGCTGGACAGTCACGTCCGAGATGATGAGGTTTCCTGTGCCCAGCACCTGGATGCCCTCCACCCCGATGGGGCGGCCATCTGGGGAGGAAGGGGATTGGAGATGAGGGAGGGTCTGGGAGATGGGTGTGGAAGAAGGGGGAGGATGGGGACCTTCCAGATTGCGTGCAGATCCACCAGCCCTCCAGGGGCCCCAGTCTGCGACTCAGTACCTTCCCCCTCGGCATTACATCGTGGCACTGTGGAGGCGGTGGGAGCCGCACAGAGAACTCCAGCAGTGGGGACCTGGGTCCTAATTCTGGCATCCTCACTGACAGTGGTGACCTTCAAGTCCCTTCCTCTGTTTCTCAAGCAGGAAATTAAGGGCATTAAATTAACTGGGCCTTTCCCAGCCAGATCTGTCCCTCTTGAAAAAAGTTCGGTGGTCAAATATCCATTCTATTCCTGGGCTGTCACAATGCCCATTAATACAAAGGCTCGGAAAGTCCTGCAGCAGAAGGACCTGGTTAACTCTGTTTCCTAAACTCGTTAGACTACCAAGCTATTCTTTCCCTCTGCAGATCATGCTTTGGGAGAGTTGGGCCAGATGGCCCTTGCAGTGCCCATGGGCTCCTCCTAATGGTGAGGCCACTCTTTCCAGTCTCTCCCAGGGACCAGGCCCTCCCCCCAGCCCAGGATCAGATTAGCACAGTCAGAATGCAAGGAGACAGCTCCCCATTCAGTCCCTGAAGTGGTGAAATCTACTCCATTATCCTGCCTGCTGCCCCCTCCTTCCCCGGATCACTCAGCTGCTACAATGTGGCGCAGTCTCCCTGTGAATGCCCACCCCACCCTGCCCCTCCAGACTCTCCTTCCCCCGTGACCTTTCTGCTCAGACAATGTGGGCCCATCTGCATCCTTTCATTTCTCTCCTTCAGCTGCCTAGGGACTTAGGCCCGGGATTTCGGGGGCCAGGCTAGAAACCCGGGAGCCCAGAGTAAGGGCGTGACAACTGGCTGAGATTTTGAGGGGCCTGGGATTGCAGAGCTGGGGTGTATGGCCAGGGTGCAGAGGGCAGTGGTGCGCAGGAACGGGAAGAGACCAGAGTGCTGAGAGCTGCAGAGGGTTGCTGGGTGGAGGGTGCCCAGTGCTGAGGGTGAGGCGAGCAGGGAGGAGGGACTGGCTCTGGACGGGAAAGAGGTAACCCAGGGAGCTAAGCCATTCGGGCAGGGAGAGGGAGAACGCAGCGAGCAGGCGGACCTCCAGCAGACCTCCCTGGTACTGCCAAGGACAGGGAACTAACCCCCTCCCCTCAGGCCTTGCAGAGAGACTGGACCCCCTTGGAGAACAAACAGGATTCACAGTCCCCCAGAGCGGGGTGATGAGACTGGCCCTCCCAGGGGGTGGGACAGGGGTGGGAGAGGCAGGGGCTCTGGTATGAGGCTCACCCAGGCGGCTCCAGGACACAATGGGGCGCGGGTTGCCCGTGGCGACACACTCCAGCACCGCGGTCTGGTGCACGGTCAGGGTGAGGTTCTCAGGCCCCACGAGGATCATAGGCTCCTTGTAGGCCCCGGAGCCCGAGCCTGGGGTGAAGATGCCACATTTCTTCACTTCAGCTGGGACCCTTCCTACCTCCCCCCCCCCCCACAACGCAGGACATGGGGGTGGGAGACAAGCTCCAGCCCAGAAAACAGGTCCTACAGGCACAGAGACGACGCCAGGGGCCCCAGGATGCTGCTCACACCCATCTCTCTGCTTCTGCCCCTGCAGCCTCCAGTGTCAGCAGAGGCTGGGCTTCCCCAGGAGGAACTGAGCCACGGTGCAGACCTTGGACTCCTCCTGAACCCTCACTGCCAGGAGCCCACAGCTTTGGGCTTCGAAGGCACCCTGACCTTGCCCTTGGCTGACAAGTGTCTGGGGCAAGCTGAAGGGGGATTCATTTGAGGGTGGGGAGAAATCAGGAGGCTGGCTGGGAAAAGGACGAGACAGGGCGGAGGACCCTCACCTGACACAGTGAGCCTGGCCCCGTGGCTGACACGGACACTGGCAATGTTCGAGGCCACGCAATGGAAGACGCCACTGTCCTCAGCGCGAAGGCCTGTGATCTGCAGGACGCCCTTGGGCAGCAGTGTGTACCTGTTGATGAGGGGGCACAGCTGACCACCAGCACAGCCACTGGCATTGCCGGCCACAGGAACACTGAACATCACAGACACAGCCAGGCACCGGGTACAGTTCAATGTCACCGTCATCATTGCAGACACACATGGACCCTTGCAGGTGGACACACCCATAATTCTAGCCTTGACAACAATCACACACGGTCCCCCTATGGATGTGTCCATGAGCATGAAATCTGGGCCCCACAAGCCATGCGGATACTCAGGCTCAATACAGCTGCAGAACCTCCCCCGCCACCCCTCTGCCCCAGGGCAGGCGGGCAGTCCTTCCACAAGGCCCAGGCCCTGGGCCCACCTCTCCGTCCTTCCTCCAGCATTCCCTCTGGGGGCTCACCTCTCGTCGTCTGTATTGATGGGAACTCTGTTCTTCTCCCACATGATCAGGGGCTTGGGGAGTCCATGGATTTGGCACTGGAAGCGGGCCACGCCGCCCTCCTCACCCGCGATGGCCTGGGGATGCACGTGGAAGTCTGACATGGCTGGTGAGAGACAGGGAGGTGTGTGGGAGGCACACTGCTAAGGATCAGAGAGCAGGGAGGGCTGGTCACAAGCTAGTGTCCTGGGACCCCAGAGCTCATCCCACCCAGGGCCAGGGGCTGTCCTAGCACCGCAGGCACATGGCAACAGCCCGGGACACATCAGCACTCACCAGCCTCCCATCGTGGGAAACGTTCCCCCCTAAGGGGTCGTACAGGCTGAGCTGGCACATTTAGAGAAAGATCTGGATAAGTTCTTGGGTGACAAACCTCTAACCAGGAAATCTTGGGCTGCTGACCCACAAAGGCCAGTCAGAGAAAGGCCTGCTGCCTACTGTTCCTGCTGCTTCCCGATTTATGTTTGTAAGCTCCCCCTCGGTGAGGCCGAAGTGTTCTGCTTCGCATTTTACAGAGCGGGAAACGAGGCCCAGAGAGGGAAGCAGGTAGTCCGGTTGTTGCCCAGAAGGGACAGCTGTCGTTAAACCCCGGGCACCAGCACCCAGCAGTATTCTTTGCCCTTCCTCACCACCCCCCATCTCCCATTCTTTTGCAGCTTTTAGATGTACCCCAAGCGGGTGGTATATCCATCCAAGGTGACAAGCCTCTCAAAAGACCGTCAGACCTACCAATCCACATTTCACCTCCTCATACATTCAGGGGCCCCTTCCCCACCTTTTGGGAATCTGAACTGCTTGAAGTCTGGTCTGCAGAGGCCGGTGCAGGGGGAACTGTGGCATACTTCCACCCCATTTTAGGCTGGTTTAGTGTTCCCTCCCACCCTCATTCCCTCCCATCCCCAAACATCGTCCTGTAAAGCCCAGGGAAGGGCCCCTCCCTCTCGGGTTCCCAGCTTCAGCACTGGGGCTGTGATTTCATTAGAATCCACTTTGCTTCAAGTGCGGGAAGGCAGCTCACCATCTGTCCAGGCAGGCAGCACCTCCCCTCCGGCACTCCATCAACTGGGACAGTCGTCCCCTCCCAGGACCCCTCCCCCCACTGCAGCCGGGGTGCTGGAGCTGGTCCTGGCTCCTGCTCCCGGCTCCCTGGCATGGGTGGGCACACCCTGTCTCAGACCCCCTCAATCTGCAAGCTTGTTCTGGACTCCAAGGCAGCCCAGAAAGGCGGAGCCTTTGTGCCCTTCTTCCCAGAGCCTCTGGGGGCTGATTCTTTTGTGGCATGTTCTCCATCTCATTTGCATGTGGTTCATTAAATATAAACATGCATAAAAATCCCCTGCCCTGCCTCCTCCTCTTTCAGGGCCTCCAGGGAACAGGCTGATGGGTGTGAGCACCTCCTCGCACATCAGCGTGGGGCCATGTCTGCCAGGAGGATGTGGCTGTCCCCGTGTGCGTGGTCTGAGTGTCACAGCTGGATGTGAATAGGGGTCTGTATCCCCTGGCTCCTGTGACTGGTGTGTGATTCTGGTAATCAATCACATGTGTCCCCTTGTAGGTATGGCCCTTACAAACAGCACCTTGGGGCTCTCAGAGCAGGAGGTGGGGGCAAGTGCCCCAGCTGGTGTCCCTACCAGGCTTGCTAGAGGATTCCCCAGGGAGCCCTAGGGAGGTCAGCCTGCCCTGTCTCAGGCCACAGGCTGTTTGGCCAAAGGCCTGCAGGTCAGCCCAGGGGCTTGGGGGTGGGGGCTGAGGCACTGCTGGGGCCCCTCTGAGGCCTCCAAGCCTCTGTGCCTCTCAACCTCCAGGGCATGGCTAGAAGTGGGCCTGCTGAGTGGAGAGGGCACCCAGGTTCCTGTGTGGGGGGTGGGGAGGTCTCTGTCCGCTGGGCCCTGCCCATTCAGGGGCTGGGGAGTTGCCTGCCCCTCCTCACTCCAGCTGGAGAGGAGCTCACAGACCCCCAGGGTCCAGGGGCGGGGACTAATGGCTCTGCCGACTGCAGACGCCTTCTCATTAAGGAACTGAGTCCTTTTGTGTTTCTAGCCCTCGTTCTGGGGTCCCTGGAGGCACCTGGAGCTAGGAACCGGCCTGAGGAAGACACAAGAGATAGGGCTGCTTCCTTACCGAGGAGTGCGGGGCATTGGGGACAGAGAAAGTCTGGCCTCTACCACTCAGCCCCTCCTCCCCCAAACTAAACAGCAGCAGCATGGATTCAATGTGATGCTGGGGAGGGATGCTCGAGCAGGACGGGTGGGAGCTGCAGAGCAGTCTGCTCCTCCTCACAGGTACAGCAGGACTCCCCTTGGAGGAGGCCCCTTGGATGCAGAGAAGCCCCCTCCCTGCTCAGGGCCCCACGTTTTTCTTCCATCAGACAACAGGGCCTTGCTGTGCCTCTCTGTCTGCTTTACTCAACTGCAGTTCTGCCAAACATTCCATTTGAAGGGCAGCTCTGCCTTTAAAAGTGCTTGAAAACCACTCATCTAAAGCCAACCCCTTCACTTTATGAAGGGGTACCTGAGGCCCAGGCCCAGCTGGTGGCTCTAGCAGACCAGAATCAGAATTTCCATGTCCTAGACCCTCTACTAGGATGCCCCTCAGTTCTCCAGCAAGCTTTTCACTCTCCAAGGGCAGGTAAGTCCAGAGGGAACTGCAGGTTGGACTGGAGTCTTCTCAGTGGTTGGGCTGGGAGGAGGACCTGCAAGTTACAGGGAGGACTGAGAGCCCCCAAAGATGGTTCTTCAGTCCCATCGCTTGGAGCCCAGCTGGTTACACAGATGCAGCCCAGGGAAGTGGGCAAAATAGGGAGGTGTGATCCTCTACATCAGAGGTTCTTCTTCCCTCCCCACCCTCACGCCCCTACCCAACCCTCTGATCAGCCCTGAACATCCCCTGGGTGTCCCAGGATGGCCATGGGAGCCTGGGCAGGCCGTGTCCGAGGGCCAGTCCTCTCGTCTGTGAATGGAGAGGCGAGCAGGCAGGCACTCTTCGGGGCCTTCCAGCTCCGACTCGGGCCACCTTCCTAAACAGGCCTTTGTCCACACTTAGCTGGGGGTTCTTGGAATCTTCCACTCACTCCTAATTCACAGATCACAGCACTTTTTTCTTTGGGAAGTCAGGGGGAGAGTTCTGGGGGGCCATTTAGGCCTTCTCTAATCTCTCAGAGCGGGACATGTTTGGCCTACAAATCTGTTTTCCGCTCTGGCTTGTGCTGTAGGACAGAGGCAGGGGGAAACTGGGCCTCATTGTGTCTCTCGAGGCCGAGGGCTCTTAGGCAAGCGTGGGGATGTGAGGCTGAGGGTCGGCCCCTAAGCACCCTGAGCCCTGAACAAGTCACCCTGGAAGCCACTGTGCAGCTGATAACGGTGTGCACAGGTTACAGACACTACTTGTGGCTGGCGTTGGTGTATTTTGTCAGTGGCTGGTGGACATCACGGTGGTGCTATGGCTTGTGGCTGCTGATGCTTTATGCTCCTGCTGACACCTCAGTCAGGTAGGGACCGTCTGGTCCCTCACTCAAGCTGGGTGATGAGAGGAAGTAATGTAGGGCAGTGGTTGGGACGCCCTTCCAGTGTGAGGGCCAGAGAGAGTGGCAGGGTAAACAAAGGCCTGTTTGGGGGGCAGTTGTGGGAAAGAAGAAACACCATTGTCCTCAAGCAATCTGGGAGGGAATCTCCTAGTCCCTCTCTACCTTGACCTTGGGTAGAGCCAGGCCATAGGGAAAAACAAGGGCAGAGAGTGAGCCCAGCAATCCACAGAGCTAGAAGGGAGCAGAAACAGGCAGGAAACGACTCTGGGACACCCCTATAAATCACCCTGAGGGGAGGGGTCTCCTGGAGTCCGATCTAGAGTGGCTCAGGGAGGGGAGGGAGGCTTTCTTCCTGGTGCAGGGCCTCTGGCGAGGTCAAGTCTGGATCTGATTAGACAGGCTCCAGGGGGACGCTGGGGGGCAGCGAAGGGTCGAGGCAGAGTGCTGGGAAGGAAGCTGGCAGCCCCCACCCGAGCCCAGCCCCCCACCCTGTGGCTACAGCCAGACTCTTAGCTGGTGTGTGGTGACAGAGAGATCAATAGGCATGTTGGGAGTTCAAAACAGCCTTTGCAAATGCTGGTGCCACTGGGGGTCCAACCAAGGCACAGACTGTCTCCACTCACAGTCACTCGAGGAACAACCACGAGCTACAGACTCTCCCCAAGGTCAGCAAGGCCAGCCCCCTCCTGGTGCCCATCCCTGCCGAGGACCAAGGAGACGCAGCCTCCTGGGTGCCCAGCCCTTTCTCATCAGGCAGCTTGGGTCATCACGTTTCTCCTTACACCAGGGACGTGTCTGACTCCCACATGTTTCTACCCACTGCTCCAACCTTCCCTCCAGAATTATATTTTCCAAGACAGCAGCCGGCTGTGAGGCCCTTGAAATGTGGCTGGTCCAACCCGAGAGGGCTGTAAGGGTGACATATACCCTGGATGCCAGAGACATAGCATAAAATAAAAAGACACTGCATATTAAGGAAAAGCACATCAATATCGTAATGAGATGCTACCTTATTCCCATTAGGATGGCTACCATAAAAAAAACCAAAGGGAAAACAGAAACAACAGAAGACAAGCGCATAGAGAAACTCGAACCCCTGTGTACGGTTGGGGGGAATGTAAAAATGCTACAGCCGCTGTGGAAAACAGTAGGGGGGGGTCCTCAAAAAAAAGGGGAATTATCACACAACTCTGCAATTCCGCTTCTTGGTATGTACACACACCGTGTGACTCCACTTGTAGGAGGCACCCGGGACGGCGACATTCACGGGGACAGAAAGGAGCGCGCGGCTGCCAGGGCGGGGGGAGGGGTGGGGCGGGTGTCCAGTGCTCTGGAGCAGAGGCAGTGCCGGCTTTCCTGGCAAGGTGAGTGGCTGCCGCCACAGAGCTGGCACACGCAGTCACGGCTAGGGCAGCACATTTTCTAGTGTGTGTATTTTTACCAGAATCAAGCCGCGCGTCATTTTAATTCATCATAATAACAATTAAAAATGCTGATTTTTAAGTTGAAATAATACTTAAAATTTTAAAGACAGCCCCAAAGTAAGTATAAAGGTATTAATAATTAAAAATAATGATTACAAACAGATAGTACTTTGCATGTATTAAGTCAAATGAAATTTACTATTAAAACCGACTTCACGTGTTTCTTTTGAAACATGTTTTTGTGACTGTGACCATTAGGAAATGTAAAGTGACCTGCGGGGGCTCACATTGTATTTCCACTACACAGCACTGTTCCAGAAGACACAAACGACTCCGGATCTCTACACAAGAGCCCTTCAAACACTTAAGGCTGCTTCCTGAGAAACGTCTCCGAGGTAAAACACCCTGTTCAGCCACTTGTGATGTGGAATGACGTGCGGATACCTCCCGCTTCTAGCTGCCCGCCCAGCTCCAAGTGGGCAAGGCCCCGGACAATGAACGTGGCATCTATACATGGCCCGAGCCCCGTGGGGTGGTGCCCACAGGACCCTGGACACCAGAGAACTCTGAGCAGATGTCAGCTGCCAGCAGTGGCGGGCATCCCCTTGTGCTGCCCCATGTGGTAGCCACTATCCACAGGTGGTCACTTGAATTAAAGTGAAATAAAATTTAGAAATTCTGTTTCTCTGACTCACCAGCCCCATTTCAGGTGCTGAACAAGTCACGAGCGGCTGCTGACCACGTTGTGGGATGGCGCCAGCAGCACATCCCATCATCACGGAAAACCCTATTGGGCAGTGCCGGTCCAGACCCCAGCTGCCTTCTCTCTCGCCACCCCACTGGAGAGGCCCCTCTCCTCTCCATCTTCATCACTAGCCTGGCCATGTCCTCGCCCTGACAGCAGCCTCCACACGACTCAGACCGTGGACGAGGCCCGCAGCTGATCAGCATCCCACTGCAGGGCAGAGAAGGGCTCACAGGACAAGATTCTGCTGCTGGTGGGGAAACACCTGCCGAGAGATTTCTGCAGTAGAGTTACAGGGAGAGGGTAACTGTGCAGGAACCACACAGGACGGGGCTCGAACTCCACGCCGCCACTGCCAGCTGTGTGACCGTGGGCAACCGAGCCTCTCGGAGCCTCTCTCTTCTCACTTTCATGAAGTAGGGACAATGACAGGCCATGCGCCAGAGCTGCAGCACTAGGCAGGGTCCATGAGCTGTGTTTGTGAAGTGCTTAGCACAGTCCTTGGCAAACAGTAAGTACTTGCCGGCTACTGTTGAGGGAAAATAGTAGGATCTTGAGTTAAAAGGGAGCCGAGAGGTTATGAAAGGGTAGAGCTGGGGGTTGGGGAGTGAGGGGGTAGCAGCTACAGTCTCCAAGGGGGCATCCATTTCCCCTCAGAAAGGCTGAGGCTCACAGAGTTAGTGGTACAGCCTCCCGCTCTCTGGAGATGTGAGTAAAGTTAGAATTTTCGAGATCTGAATGACGAGGGAGGGGGGCATTGGGCGGGGGGGCAGCTGGGAATAAACCAGAGCAGGGCTTCTTCTATCTCACTTCTGCCCGGGGGCTTCTCAGAGGCCCCGGCAGACTGAGCTGTCAGTGGGAAGAGGCCATTGGGTAATCGAGGCCTTGATTTCTCTAGTAAAATGTTTATGAAGCCCATAAACTCCTGCCTTTATAGGCCAGGCTCATTCCAGGGGATGGATGTGGCTCTCTGAGGTGTAGTTAAAGCACCTGCTGAACTCAGGCACCCGATGACTATTCTGGTCTCCACCCAGACCCACCAGGCAGAGCCACTGGTGGGCTGCAGCTGGGGTAGGATGGCCCTTAAAGGGCCAGGAGGCCAGCCAAGGCCCACCTCACACGCTCTTTAAACCCCTCAAGCCACTTGTAAATGTCTTCTCTCTAAATGTCTATGGGAAAGAGGGAAGGGCAGAGAACCCTGAGTCCCGGGGAGGCTGGTGACTTGCCCACAGTCCCTAGTGGGGTATTGGTCTTGTTCTCAGGGTTCTCCAGCCCAGGATCACCCTCTCCAACACTGTCTCTGCCTCCCCATTACCTGGTCCTCACGTTGCCCTTGGATCTGTAAGGGAAGAACCCCCATATTGACTGGCTGTAGTCATTTGAACTGTATGAACGGAAAAGTCCTCCATTTACTTCCCTGGGCTTCCAAAGGGGAGTCTGAGAGCTGAGTCAAGGTTCTGAATCCAGAGTGTGTTTCCAGGAGGAAGGGAGGGGCGTGTGTAGGGTTGGGGGTTACATGGGTAGGGGCAGACAGTGTCTAGCACTTAGAAACAGCCCCAGAGGGCTTTGATGGCTCAGAGGCCCTGCTTAGCTTCCCTGGGTGGGGGTGGTGGGGGTGATTGATTCATCTGGGCCTTTGCCGGGTGACCCTGCTCTGAGAAGCCTCTGGGTCCCTTTGTCTGCCTCCTCAAGCCCCTCACCCCCTGCCTTGGGCCCCTGAACCCCCAGCCCCTCCCTGCCACCCTCCCGTTCCACCACCAGCTCACCACTCCCCCCACCGCCCCAATTCTAACACAAAAGACAACTTTGTCTTTCAAGTCAGCAGCCATAAATCCACGTCTCTCCCCTCCCTCCCAGCAGCCACCTCTGACAAATGGGGGCCTGGATGGGGGAGAGGTGGGAGGCAGTGGAGGGGCTGGCCTCGGCTTGGGAAAGTCCCTGTCCAGCTGTTGGCCCATGGTAGCACTGGTGAGCCTCGAACCTTTGCGGCCTGATCTTTGATTCCAGTGGACTGTAAGGCCCGATGCACGGCTGCAGGGGAGGCAAATCTGGGGCTCTCTGCAGCCCCTGGGTTGGGCTTTTACAACCCAGGGAAAATAAAACCTCTCAAAGCCCTACTTTTAATTACTCAACCCACAATCGGGAGGCTCCGGTTCTTCTTCCAGATCAAGCTGCGAGCTCCTCCCCCTGCAGCCTCCAGCCTGCAGCGCAGTGTGCTTGGGGGCATCTGCCTGAGGAGGGACGCAGGCCTGTGAGCCTGCTGAAGCTTAAGCGACAGACTGGATGTGCCACTGGGTGGGTGTGCCCCACTGCTTTCAGTGGTGGCCTCTTACACATTCCGGGGACAGGAAAGGAAGAGGAGCACACCTACCCACATGGGACTGCCCTACCCACCCCGCTGACAGGTTTGCAAAGCAGTGCCCATTCCAAATACTTGTTTTCATCCCAGGTAACAGACAAAGAGTCAGAAGATGCGTCCTGGTTCCCGGTTTGGGAAATACAGTCATCTCCCCTATTTATACAGCAGACTCACTGAGCTGACTCTAAACATCCATTCAACAGCTAGTTACTGACTGCTAATGCGTCGGAAAGAATGTTATGGCACCCCACGAGCAAATTCCTTCCATCTCACAAGCTCTGTCCTTAGATGTTCCCACTCAAGCTCTTAAGAAATGTCAGAAGAGCCCTGGCTGGTGTGGCTCAGTGGATCAAGGTCCCCAGTTCAATTCCGAGTCAGGGCACATGCCTGGGTGGCCGGCCAGGTCCCTGACTGGGTGCGTGCGAGAGGCAAACTGATCAATGTTTCTATCACACATTGCTGTTTCTCTCCCTCTCCTTCTCCCTCCCCTCCCTTCTCTCTAAAAATAAATAAATAAAATCTTTTTAAAAAAAGAAAGAAAGGTCAGAAGAGGGAGTGGAGATATAAGGGGGCTAAATGGTAATGGGAAAAATGCACACACACACACACAAAAGAGAAAGAGAGAGAGAGAGAGAGAGAAAAGAAAAGAAAAAAGAAAAAAAAGAAAAAGATCAGAAGGGTGAAAGCACCAAGGTCAAGGTCTTAGGTCTGCAGTAACCTGCAGAAGCCACTGATGGTCAAAGATTAGATATTACTTAATCAGTATACTTCTGGTAAGGAGGGATTGCTAGCCCTTCTGAGCCTCAGAGAGGTTAAGTAACTTGCCCAAGGTCACACAGCTAGTTAATGGTGGTAAGGCAGGCATTTGAACTTAGAGTGCTCTCCAAATCCATTGTTTTTTTCCCCTGTACCACAGCTGCCCTGTGAAGTGGGGGAGACAGATGCTGCTCCAACATCATTGATGACACCTAAGGACATTCACACTGAGAAACACAGAGGCACACAATATCCTAGACCCTTATAAACACCACACCTACTCACATTCAGGTACCCATGACACAGTAGGTTCACTTTAATTGAACTCCCCCAGGGCCTGGGGTAGGTTTCACGGTGTAACTAATGCAGATAAGCACCAGACAAGGTGGTGTTATCACCCCACTAACAGCCACTGAGCCACGCACGTTTCCTAAGTTCTGTTAACACAGGTGAATAAATAACCAGGACCATTAGCCAAGGGTACTCTTCCTTGAGCACTTCCAACCTGGCAATCCAGGAAGTCCAAACTGCAGGGCTACCCCTCTTGGGGCCTTATAAAATGGAGAAGCCATTTGTTTTCCTGGTTTGGGTGGGGAGGGCAGAGCACCGTGAAATGCTAGTGGCTTCTGTGGTGCGAGTTGGGAGGCGGGTGGGATTTGCTAAAGGGAGGGGTAACCAGGGAACTGATTTAGTCCTTCTAATAACTGGATGTGTGATTGTTTCAAGTTTATTTTTATTTAAGTTGAGGTATAATTGGCATATATTATGTTCGTTTCAGGGGCACAACATAATGAGTCGATACTTGTATAGACTGTAAAATAATCGCCATAATGTGCCAACATCCGTCACCATAAACACAGTTACTGAATTGCTTTTTTCTTGTAATGAGAACTTTTAAGATCTTTTCCCTCAGCAACTTTCAAAACTGCACTACAATATTATTAACTATTGCCAGGCTGTACCTTACATCCCGGGGACTCTATGAGCTTATTTTTAGATTCCACATATAAGTGAATAGAATTTGTCTTTCTCTGACTCATTTCACTTAGCATAATACTTTCAAGGTCATCCATGTTGTTGCAAATCTGGTTGTGTGACCTTGATAAAGCCAATGCCCCTCTCTGGGCCTCTCCTTCCTTCTCTGTAAAATGGGGGAGTTCAATTAGACAAGTTATGAAGTCTCACCCAGTTGCAGCCTTTGAGGCACATCTGCTTCCAAGCGCCAGGCAAGGGTGCAGGGTCAGGGGCTGGGAATGGACTTGGGAATCACTCTCTGCCTTAGACTTGAAAATGTCCAGGCCCAACAGAGCCCCTCTCCACAGACTGCCTGTCTCCGCCCGTGTCAGGGTCACCAATCTCCCTTATGTAAACCTGCCCAGGCCTACAACATCCTTAACTTCCGTCGTTCTGGTCAGGACACCGGATCTCCCTCGCCTCCCGGAAGGGCCTCTGGTTAAGGGGCCCAGGCTGGAGCTATTAAGTAAATTACTTTCACATGACCATGAGGTTTACTCAACAAAAACAGACACTTCCCCAAAATTTCCAGAGCCATATACAGTATTAGGGTCTGTAAGGACTAATGTAGTAGGGGTTAGGTAGTGGAGAGGTGGCCTGGGATCATGCCGGCCTCTGTCACAGACTCCCATGTGACCTTTTAATTCCAATCTGTAAAATGGGAGTGGGACAGAATAGGCAAAATCATCTCTAAGGTCCATGCCAACATTAAGATTCTAAGATAACACTGGGTAAAATGGTCCCTCTCCACCCATGAAAGGACCTCTCCTGTTCTCGAACCTTGATCCGATGCTGCGCTCATGTTCATGGCTCTACAGAATCTGATGACTCAACACCAATCCACACCAGATTAAGGCCTGCAGTTCCTCTACCCCAACACCACTCCAGAATAAACTTTATCTGTTTGGGGGAAGATGGGGCCCTACATTCCATGGCAGGATCAGGGAGCCTCCAGGGGCCACTGCCCCATCCTCTCCCTTTACTGCTCCCACAACAGCCTACTGGTCACTGAATCCCAGTCCACCCCCCCCCCCCCTTTTCCATCCCATTGCCTTGGCTTAGGTTCTTATCACTCTTAACTGGTACTCTTTCTGTAACAGCTTCCCCTTCCAGCCCTCTGGATCTCCTTCATCCTTTCTCCATCTTGAACCTATAATCACCTTCATGAATATCCAATATGCTCATTAGACATCTTTGGTGGTTCTCCCTTGCCTTGAATCAAGGTACTCTCCTTGGGATGACATTTAAGGTCTTGGCTATTAGGTCCTGCTTCATATTTCTAGCCTCAAATGCCAGCCAATGCTCTGTGTGAACTACTCTGACCATGAGACAAGTGTGCCTTCTGGACCCAACATAGGTGTTCATGCTGGTATGTCTCCTGCTGTGCCCTCTGCCTGAAGCTCTTTTGCTTCTTTCTCTGTGAGCACCATCATCCTTCACACCCCCCAAAGGAGGCAGAATTACTTCCTGCCTGGGACGGGTGGTCTGGCACTTCTGTCCTAGCCATTATCAGGCTGTGTCAGGGTCGGTTGTTCACACATCAATCCTCCCACTAGCCCTGAGGGGCAGAGAAGAGCCTAATTTACTTTTCTACTTTCCAGCACCTAGAACAAATAAATAATAAGGTAAATAATAAGTCATCACAAACTGTTTTCTGAATGATGACCTTGAGGGTCCTATGATCTTGGGGGGGGGGGAGGTCATCTCTTCCACCCTACCCTGGCACAATTCAATGTCTATCATTGGGTTAGTTACTGCCTCCACCTGGGCCTCAACTTCAATAAAACAAAGGAGTTGGACTAGGCTCCCCCATCAGCAAACTTGGCCGTACCTCAGAATAACCCAGGGAGCTTCGAGGCAGTGCAGCTGGACTCCACTGCCCGAGTCAGATCCCGTGGTCTGGTGTGGTGCTCAGGAATCTCTATTCCTATTAAGCTCCCGGTGTGTCCCACATGCACATCAGGGTTGGGAACCCCTGTTCCGCCAGGTACTTGAGATTCCTCCTCTTCCCTAGGGCTCCAGCATCAGAAAGGGGCAGATTCTCCGCCCAGCCCTCGCGCCTTGCGGGAGGCCGGCGGTCCAGGCAGCCCGACTGCGGTGGCAGAGGCGCGGAGTGGGCAGCGCGGCGGGCGGAGGCGCCTGCGGGCGGGAGCGCAGCCCCCGCGGGGCCCCAGTTCAGGCATTCGGACGGCGGGCGGGGTCGGGGCCCGGGGCCTGGGGCCCTGAGAGCCGCTCGCTCGGCGGCAGGAGTAAGTGGGACCATCTGCTCCGCTCCTCTGGGGTCAGCGCTTTGTGTCAAGCTCCCATCCCCCCCCGGCTCCTCCCGCTCCTTCCCCTCCTTGCCCTTTGACTCCCAGGACTCAAAAGAAAAAAAGCACTTGAGGTCCTGATGAAAGTGGGAGTGTGATGGGGGGCGACAGCGGCCGCGGGAGCTCGGGCCGAGCAGCCTGGGGAGAGCGGAGGGCGCGGCGGCAGCGGGCCGAGCGGGTCCCCTCCGCGGCGGCCCGGCACCGCGACGGCGCGGCGGCTCCGGGGCGGGGGTGCCGGGCAGCGCCGGTTCCCACAGCCGGCCGGCCCGCCGGGCCCCTTTGAAGTGGCCGCAGCTGCACACCCCGGCCCGCGGCTAATCCCCCCGACGCGGGCGTCCTCGTCCCCCCGCATAGCAATAGTGTCCGCGCTGAATGGCGCTGGCTAATTACCTCGCTCGCACCGCCGCGGGTGAATGAGAGAATCCGGCATTGTGCGCGGCGAATGGAGAAAATAAGACAGCCATTGTCCTCGCACGCCAAACGAGGGTTTGATGTCGCTGGGGCGAGCGAGGCACCATTTCCCGCCACCCCTCCCCCTCCCGGCGGTGCAAATTCCCCAGCTGGGCCTGACCCGTCGGACTAGGCTGTGGTCCCGGGGAAACTGAGGAAGGAGCGCCCGTCTCTCCGTGCAAGACGGGCGGGCAGACACACAACTGCTCTCCCACGCCCACCACCGGGCTCCTCACCAGGCTTTCTCCACCAGCAGGTTCTTAGGAACACCTACTGAGCCCGCCCAATGCTGTCCTGGACTCAGAAAAACAGGCATGGCCCTGCATTCAGCAGACTAATTAGATTTCATTCCGAACACATGAAACAAACTGGTGGCGTTGGGAATTTATATACCTCGGTGCCCAACTGTGTGCCACCAACTGAAAGGGCTGGAGAAGTTCAAAGAATGGCTGGGAGAGATCTGAGCAGAGAAGGCAGGAAAGAAAGACTGGGGAAAGAAGGGGAAGGAAGATGGAGTGTTGTGGGGAGCCTGGACTGAGGGACGGACTGGAGTACTCGGGAAGGAAGAGGGCCATGGCTGGAAAGGGGGACCCAGAGGAACTGCAGGCCGAAGTGGGATTGGCATGTAATGCTCAGAGCACTGAGGCCCCTGCTTTGATCCAGGAAGAGTGCAGGCTGACAGTTAAGACCAGAGTTCCGGGGACACTGGCTCATTATCAGAAAGGGCCTGGCACATCACCCTTTTTCACATGTAAGGGTACGAAACAGCTCAGCTGAGCAATCAGGCCTAAAGAAAAGCACAGCGCAGAGGACAAGCTGACTCTCTGAGCTCTCTCAGGCCGCCTTCTCTTCGCCATCACCACCAAACAAGCTTGGTTTTCCTTTGGGGGCAGGGGAGGGGAAGGAGGTTACAGCCTTCAAGATCGGGAAGCGCCTTCTTTTTCTATCCCTCAGAGTAGTTGGCTTAGAGGAAGGTAGGAACAGGACAGATGCTCTTGGAGACTTGTGGATTTGAGAGCTGACCTGCTTGAATACCCCTCAATCCCACACATCCTTTTCCCAGAAGCACGTACTTTCCACTTCCTTCTGAGACTGTTTCTGCCCAAAGGAAGAATGTAATACACTGGGGTCGTCAAATGATAAAAAGGTCTGGTATGTTGCTCAGATCAACGCTAGGCCGTTGGTCTGAATCAGTAGCCCTCAGGTACCCCACACAGGTGATGCAAACCACAGAGCTCTCAGCAGAGACAGTCTTTTCCAATGTCCATGTTACCACAGCTGGATTACAAATCCTTCGTGGGCCACCCAGAGCCAAGCTCATAAACAGGACCATCCATCTACCCAGCCATCCATCCATCCACTTATTTAAGAACAAAATTAAAAAATGGACAACAATGTTGAGCGAATGAGTGACCAGCAGCCAAAACTGTTCCTTGCTCTGCTCCACCAACCGTATTTAACATTACCAGGCACTTAGCTGTAAGAGTGACAGATGAGAAGCATGATTTCACATTTTTTTAAAGATTTTATTTATTTTTAGAGAGAGGGAAAGGGAGGGAGAAAGAGAGGGAGAGAATCAATGTGTGGTTGCCTCTCATGCAGCACCCCCCCCCTCCACAATGGGAACCTGACCAGTAACCCAGGCATGTGCCCTGACTGGGAATCCAACTGGTGACCCTTTGGTCCACAGGCCAGTGCTCAATCCACTGAGCCACAGCAACCAGGGCGAGAAGCATGATTTTAAAGAAGAACAAAATGTAAGTACAGCTCATTGTTTTTCTGATCCAATCCTAAATCAACCCTGGTCATAACTTCAGATGTGAGCCATAATGTTTTTCTTTATAATTCTCCTAAATCTTCATCTTAGCATCATATTTCTTCTGCCTAAGGCTCTGGTTGACATCACAGCACCTGCTGCTGAAGTACTACTCTGCTTAGGCCAATCAGTCCGGTTAACTGATTTGCTCAGTTAGCTGGTTTAGAAATCTCCAACACAAAACAGAAAGATAAAGCAGAGCTGCTGTGGATGGGGGACACGTGGGAGGCCTGGAGCCCCACCAATCTAGCCTCCCTTTCCCCCCATTTCCAGCCCCTGAGCGCCCCGCCCCCTCCACAGACCCAAGGGCTCTGAGGAAGGATGCTTAAAGTCTCCTGTTTTAGAAAAAAAAAAAATTATCCCAAGAAACAACAGCTAGTTAGCAGATCAAAGGTCCTTCTAATGCTATACAGACCACTAGCTTCATTTCCCAGGACTAAAATGGCCACACTAGCTCTGGCTAGGTAGCTCAGTTGGTTAGAGCATCACCCCCACCCCCCCACCCATATGCCAAGGTTGCAGATTCTATCCCCAGTCAGGTTACATATAGGAATCAAGCAATGAATTTAAAAATAAGTGGAACAACAAATCAATGTCTATCTTTCTCTCTCTCAAATCAATAAATAAAATAAATAAAATGACCATTCAAACAGGAACTACAAATATAATTGTTACTATATATTACTCTAGTGTCTTTATGGTTTGCCCAAATTTCAGCAAGAGTGCCTAAATGTCTAATCCCCAGATAAATTATACTTTGGAAAATGATCCCCTATTCAAAAAAGCAAGAGCTGCCTCCAGGCCTAAATTAGAGACTCAATACTTTTAACTGAAAAAGTGCTTTCAAAGGAAGCCTATTTCTGCTCACATCTCTTCTTTCTCCAAGCCCAAGACCACAAGTAACTTTAAAAATAATGCTCTGTGGGGGAGTATTCTGATAGGAAGATAATGAGTATAATAATAAGAGTGTGCTTTTTTTCTCTCCCTTTACCATTTCCACAGCAACCTGCATGCGCAGAATGCTTTGTTATCTAGTTATGACTTTTCAAGGTAACAGAAAGGTGGGCATGTACATGCAAGGTTAGTGCTTCCAAAGAGGAGGCACGAGTAGCTGGAGGGCAGAGGATGCTTCTTAGCATGGAACCTGGCCTATTAGCTCTTTGGTGGATGAGGCCAGTGGTCTGGCATTCTGGGACTTTCTTCAGCTTGCCTGGGAAGGTGTCCCACCCTGAGGTGACTGATTACCAGTAGCCACCCTCCTAGCGTGGCAAGACTGAGTTCTGAACTCACCAGGCCAAGTCCTTCCCACTCCACTCAGCACTGAGTCATTGCACCTTCCACTCAGTCTAATCCCTCTCGCCCCCCAGGTGGCCCTTGGAAGGGTGTTTCCAAGGAACAGAACAGGGAGATAGGGGTGCCTTTTAAGACCAGAAGAGTGTGGGATAGGAGACTTAGGACACAGTTAGATGCACACATGGCCACTCTAGGCTCCTGACATAGGGACTCAGGAGCCTGGGAAACCACCCTGTAGGCCCTTGGGAGAGCAGCATCTGACTCAACTTTATCAGCCCTCCCCCCAGCCCCAGGCTGTTAGCTCCAGCTGGTGAGGGACCCCACAGCAGGCAGGAGGTGTTCCTACCCTCCCATTTCATATACCCACAGCTCCCCATTCTCTCACCCTCTCCAGGTACCAACTCCAGGCCAAGTCCTACCCTCAGCACTGAGGATGCAGAGGAGCTAGCCCCTCCCTTCAAGGAGTTTGCAGACCAGTGAGAGGGGCAAGCTATATACACTCACTGTCTCCGAATAGACTAAGTCTTCCGATTCCTCCCACCCCCACAAAGCAAAGCTGGGCACACAGACCGATGCATCTTTCTTGAATTGATGTAATAACAGCTCTATCACTTTATTTCAGGAAAGCCTTGATCTTATCAATATCACTGTTAGCAGCTTGCTTGTAATTATCTTGATTTTTGTCACAGTTTGATGAGAAAATGACTGATTTGAGAAGCAAAATCAGAAACACAGGAGGGCAGGAATATCAAGCAGGCTCAATCCTGAGACTCATTCTATGTAATATCATTATTGGTAATCTGACATAATAGAAGGAAGAATATTCTAATCCAATCTGCAAGTGGGACTAAATTAGGGCCTCTCTAAGGTACTGGAGATTTGGAATACCACTTTAAGAGATCTCCAAAAATTAGGATGAAGGGAATTATTGCAGAAAGAGGGTGACATTCCACATGGCCAGGATGTAAGAAGCAAAACAAAAGTAACCCAACAAGGGGTGAAGACGGCAGAAAAAGATCCAAGAATTGTTTATCACAAACCAAATACTGGGTTTCAATTCTCCAAGATCCTGGCTCTGAAGCTGGAGCCCAGATCCCATCTGGCCAATCGACCTGTTTGCTGGAAAGAGCACCTGGACCTTCATCCCAGCCCTGTCTGTACACCCGGGCCTTGGGCAGGGCTCTGTCTGCCTCAGTTTCCAGGGCAGCGATAGCAGAAACATGGGCAGGAGACTGGGGAGAGGGGAGAGCAGGAGGGTCACCAAGTCCCGGAAAGCTTTACCCCCTCCCCAGTCCTGTCTGCCCCTGGGGCGAGAACACTCCCAAGCACTGTTAAAGCGACAAGCACCCACCCCTACATTCAAGTCTGCTACTGTAAAAGGCTCCGAGACCTTCTTTTCTTCCTTTTCCTCGAAGAGTTGGCCTGTTGGGAAAGTCTGCCCGGAAACTTTTGTTTTGCTCTAGCTCCTTGTTAGAAATCCCTGGACTACACCCCAAGCCAATTAGGAGAAAGGGGCCTGGGAACCCAAGACCTCCACTCTCCTGCTTCATTTCACCTGCTCAGAGCAGTGCCAGGCTCCTGGTTGTAGGGGGCGAGTCCCAGAGTCACCGGAAATAGTGACCTCAGGCACCCAGCGGAGGGCTCCAGGAAGCAAGGACACACGCACATTCACAGATAACATATACTCACACACACTCTCACATGCACACACACCCTCACAGCCACAAACACCCGGAGGCACGGTGACCTGGCACCTCTGCCGCTGCGCCGCGCTGGGTTAAGGGATTGCACATTGATTCTGCTGGGTGTCAGCTGCCGAGCTCTGGGCCAGAAGCTGCCGCTTTGTGCTGGTGGGAGGGGGTTGTACCTCCTGCCCGCTGCAAGGGACAGGGGTCGTTTTCCGAGCCGGCTCCTCCCCGGCCACTCTTTCTGCTGCGCTCGGCCCTGCGCGGTATTGGCTTCGCAGGAGACCCGGCTCCGGGAGCACACGTGGGACGAGCGAGCTCTCCTGCAACATCCCACGGGGACACGGTCCCGCGAGCCCCAGGTACCCGCCGGCAGTTTTGGACACGTGAGCTGGCAGAAGTGAGAAGGGCGGGCCCCCAGTAGGGGCAGCGAAAGACAGTGAGAATGAGACCTTTTTCTGCAAAACTTTGCTCCTGACATTCACGAAACGAGGAGGCCCACCCAGCTCAGCGCTCCAGGAGAGCTCGAGATAGGGATGGAGGGAGACAGAGGAGAGAACTGGAGCGAGCCTGAGGAGAGGCAGGGAGGGGAAGGACGGGGGGGCAGGGGGGAAGAACCGTGCTAAAAAAAAAAAAAAAACCGGTCGGCGTCTCAGAATTGTAGAAGTAGGGAGGGACCTCAGGAATTTTTTAATGTGGTCCTCTCCACACCACCTGCCGCCTATGAGGAAACTGAGGCTCAGGAAGGTGAACTTGTGGGCACATAGTCACAAAGGGATGAGTTGAATATATACATTTTAAAAGCAGTTTCTTGCTGAAGTGGGAGCGGGGGAGGGTACAGAAGTGAACATGTTGGCATCTGAGTCAAGTCTAAGCTCTTCTCATGACCCTCAATCAGGAACGGTGGGATTAGAGAGGTGTCCCCCCAGCCCCCGCCAAGCCTGGCACTTCCCGTGGGGTCTTGCCTCTGCCCTGCTGAAACATAAACTCATGGTGCCTCTCTTGGTGGATGGGCGGCAGGACCCTACTCATCCTCTTCCCTTCAGCAGACAGGCAGGACGGTGCTCCCTCCCGTTTCCCACAAAGACAAACTGAGGCCTTTAAGGGAGAAAGTCTGAGCCCAGAACCAGTCCTCAGTGCAAGTCTCTGTGCATCTCGCACCAGCTCGGATCCTTGAGGGTGCCCGTCGTCCCCCACGGTCCCAGGCAAGAGCACTGGGGTTTCATTACAAGTAAGGTTTGGGGATGAATTCTAGGTTGTCCCCGATTTCTCCCCACAAAAGTACGCAGTCTCTGCAGACACAGTCCCAGGTGGGAAGGGGCTGGTTTGGGAGGGGGACATAGAGGGTTGCCCATGGCAGGTAGGGCCACAGACTGGGGCTCATGCCCTAGGAATTATTAGCCCCTAAATCAAGGTCCGTCGGGCGAGGGATGGGAGCTGGAAGCAAGGCCCTCACCAGAAGTCAGACTGCAGAGAAGTGACTGTGAAAGCCCCGAGTCTCCAGGGCTCCTGCAGGCTCTGAGAGGGTCTGGTGTGGTGCTCCCTGGAAGTAACAGTCCCATTCCAGGTTCTCACCTCAGAGACCCAGTGCCTGCCCTTCTTCCAGGGACCCACAACCGCCCCACTCCTCTTGCTAATAAGGACCCCTGCGCCATCCTTGGGGCTGCCCCTGCCTGCTGTGCTGCTCAGATTACGGCGCAGCCTTCACCCAACCCACTGTTCAGTGGGGCCAAGAGGGCAGGGGACCTTCAGGTTGGGGTGGGGCAGGGTCTCCCAGCCCCCATGGCAGGTAGGGACTGTGGCCTGGGGTGGGGGCGGGGCACGTAACTCCAGGAGGCCTTAGCCCACCTTGCCCAGGCAAGGACCATCAGCAAGCAGCCTGGCTCCTCCAGCCTGATTGTGGCTTTTCCCTACTACCCCTCCCCCCAACAGAACCCCTGGGGAGAAGGATCCTTCTCGAGTCACACCAGTTCCTCTCTTGTGATTTGTTCTGAATTTTCAAACAAAGAGTAATTATGACAGATGTGGAGCAATCAGCATCATTATTCTGGGAAACTAGAAAGGGAAAGGGAGCTGAGGGGGCCCCAGGGGGAGGGTAACTAGTCTTCCCTCCTCGGAAAGAAGCAACTCCCACCTCCGCCTCCAACAGCCCCCGCGCCCTCCCTCCCAATTTCCTTTCCTGCCAGCCAGCCCTGCCCCAGCCAGCCCTGCCCAACCTCACAGGTAGGGCAAGACTCCACGCAGAGCCCAGCATCCCAGCCCAACTGGCCCTCCGGACTCTCCAAGGGCCTCCAGCACTGCGGGGGGCTGGGGGGAGTACGTGTAGCCCTGCCTGGCCCACCCAGAAGTGGCTCTCACTTTGGCCAGAGCTCTAAGCTGTCCCCTACTCCCAACACTCCCCCACCCCAACCCTGCACATACCCCTGTACCTGCCTCTATTTCTGAGGCATTAATACTGATTATGTTCTCAAAGGACTCTAGCCCCTTCTCAGGAACTCCAGCCATTGAATTTTGGGTCAGGCAGACCTGGGTTTAAATCCCAGTTCACCTACATACTCTGTACTCTTGGGCAAGTTAATTAATCATTCTGGGCTTCTGTTTACTCATCTGTAAAATAGGACTAGTAATACCTTATTAGTGGAATTGTGGGAATTGACTAAATGAATAAATAGATAAAGCGCTTAAGACAGTGTAGCTCCATAATACTAGGACTTGCTTCTACGACTACGAGTTAGTTCACTGCCAGCACGACGCACAGGTGGCCCTCAACCTCTCAGCTCAGCACCCGGGGTGCCTGGGAAACTCAGAGACCCTCTGTGTACGAACGCCATGGATGTCCGGAGCCCCCACCCAAGGTTTGCTGGTTAAAACTCATCCAGAACTACAACCACTGATGAAGCGTGGGGCACAGCAGGACCCAAGAAAAAACAGAAATATGCCTGCCAGTCTGCCCTGGGAAGATATAAAAGGATCCTCCCTTTTCCAACCAGAGAGAAGTGAAGCTAGAGGGACCCAAGTGGCTCGCTTACCTGCCCAGGCTGGAAGACCGACCAGCCATGCTTGGGCAGGTTACGCCCTCAGGGCCTCAGTTTTTGAGTCTGTAAAATGAGAAGACGGACCAGAAAGGCTCCAAGGTCTCTCTCACAGCTCTGGATGCCTGGACCAGAAAGGCTCCAAGGTCTCTCTCACAGCTCTGGATGCCTGGGATTCGACCTGGGGGCTGGGAAGGTCCCCAAGGTCCTATGTGGACTGGAACTTCCAGGATGCTTTTGTTGCGGCCTGCAATTCAGTGACAGGGCTAGAACTTGGTCCTCTCTCCCGGTGGTCTGTCCCCTCCTCTCCATTTAGGTGGTCTGGTCTCCATCTGCCCACCCCAAGTCCCTGGGGCCTCTTGCTTGTTCCCCCTCACATTCCAATGGCCTTGGGGGCAGCAGCCAGACCAGAAAGTCCAGTTCCTGCCCATTATCACTGCTCACATCTGCACTGCAACCCAACACCAGCATTCCAGAGAGCTGCCCCCACCACCCACTGTGGTCAGTGTCCAGGCTCAGAGACAGGCCCCAAGCAGGGGCCAGTGTTCTCAGATTCCTCTCTGTGAAGGTCAGCCCCTGGGGAGGCTTCAACTTGCTGGGGAGGCCGGGGACCCTTTCCTCTGGGGTCCTCTACAAACCCGACACGCTCTGCCTTTTTCCTGTCTCTTTGCTGTGAGCTCACCTACTTTGCTCCTGAAACAGAAAGACCTCCCTCCAAGCACAGCAGAGGATGGTGGACCCAGAAATCACCACGAATGGAGAAAGAGGCAGGAGGAAGGACAGGGCAACAGAAAGAGAGGGGCTGGAGAAAGGAAGACAGAAGGCAGGAGAAACTGGAGATGCGGGATGATAAAGATGAAGACCCTAAATGTGGTCTCTCAGGAAGGCAGAGGGGAGGGGCTGCGCATGCGGGGTGTCGAAGAGCAGTGAGACCCGGGTCGAGAAGAGATGGAGAAGGGTGAATGGGAGGTAGCAGCCGGGATGTGAGCGCTGGCATGGAATTTTTCAGGTGGCTGGCTGGCCTGTATTAAGCCCCCTCCACCTCCCTGTGAGCTGGCCGGGAGCCCCTTCTGCTTGCCCCTCGTCAGGACTTTGTTTGGCCTCTGCCCTTTCCACATTCACTGGGTCCCAACACCACCTGTCCACGCAGCCCCTCAGGAAGCCCCTGGGACTGCTCCAGTCTGTAGAGGTGACTCTCTCGCCTGCCCTTCCCTTCCATTTGAGGGCCATCACAAAGGGCTAGCATTTCTTGGAACAGGGTGAACAAAGTTGGGGGTAGGAGGAGGCAAGCTCAGAAACCAAAGAGCGGTCCTTTGGAAAGGATGGAGCGGCACAGGGCAGCAGGCTCTGACTGCAGCCAGACAGTTGGCACCCGCCTCGTGAATAAGGAAACTACAGCCTGGACTCCCCGAGGTGCTGTGGCCGTGCCCGCGTGCCCATCACGTAAGCTCCCGCTGTCTGCCCTCCACCAGTGACCTAGGACTCACTCCCTACCCCCTCTCTCACTGCAGCTGACTGGGCAGGTGTCAGCCCCCTGCTAGACCTAACAAAATGATCTACCACTGCCTCGGGCCCGGCACCGGTTCTGTCCACTCTAGCTCTCTAGCCTGGCCACAAAGCTCGAGGGGAGACGGACTCCCACAAGAAGACCCTTCAAGGAGAGCTGGACCCCCAATCCCAGGTTCTGTGCACATCCTTCGGGAACCCACACAGGTACATGTGGCAATACACAGGCACAGCTGCGCACGTGTACACACACACACACACACACACCCGGTCTTTACATTCCTTGTCGCGTCACATCACGACTATCGGAAGGAGCCATAGGTTAACTACACAAGGCAGACATTCTGGGGGTCACTCACTCCAGTTTAAACAAAGACAGCAGCGAGCTGTTTGGTTTTCCATCCCGGGCGCCCTCCTGCTCCATCCATCCTACTGTTACTGAAGACTGTGCAGAACAGCCTTCAGGCTGCTGTGAAAAGTCTCTCTCTCTCTCTCTCTCTCTCTCTCTCTCTCTCCCTCCCTCTCTCTCTCTCTCTCACACACACACACACACACACACACGCCTGCAGGGACTCTGCAGTGAGAGAAAGGCAACGCAAGAAGGCCAGGAGTGAAAAAGTCTTTTCTCCCTGGGGGTGAGGAGGGGACAGGGAGTTGAGGGGGGCCAGGGGCCTGTTTCATTTGCAGGCTGCAAATGCCTCCCCTATTCACCGGCCCACATTCCCAGCCAAGGCGCCTGGCCAGGGACAATGCCGGGAACAGGAACAGAGAAGATTTGCACATTGTGTTCAAGGGGCCAGCTGGCTGCCTGCGACAGTGGAGCCAAGGTGTGGGAACCAGAAGCATTCGACTTCCACACTCAAGTCCTGCGGGTGGAAGTGAGGGGGGCCCTTCCCCAACAATTGGGGGCCAACGGGCCTGGGGATATAGGCCTCATTCAGCTAGGGAATAAAGTCCAAGGCAGGAGATCCCAAGACCCAGCCATGAGGGATACCAAGCAATTTGGTCTCTGATTCACACCCCATCTGGCAAGAAAGAGAGTCTCAGTTCCTCTAGAGATAAACACGCAGCAGCAGCCACCCCAGAGCCGTGCGTGCCCCGAGAGTGTTATATTCCCCTGCTGACCCTCCCTGTTCACAAGCTTCTGCTCCTTTGAGCTATGCTATCAATTACGAGCCAGGGAGGGAGGGAGGGAGGGAGAGAGAGAGAGAGAGAGAGAGAGAGAGAAGGCAAAAGAGAAGCAGAGAGAGAAACAAGAGAGCCAGAGCTTTGCACCCAGAAGGCCACATGTCCATTTAGTTTTTACCAGGCTCCACAGGCCCGGGATGTGAGAAATACAAAAGAAAGAGAAGTGAGAAATACAAAAGAAACAGAAGCCCTTTAGGAGCTTAAAATCTAGTGGAGGAGACAGATGGAATATCCAGCCACAAAACAGTTACTTAGCAATGCAAGCAGCCATCTCTGAGAGGGAGGTTGAGCCTGAATGCCCCGGACCACAAATACTGCCTGTCTTAGCAGGGGGCAGAAGAAATGATGGCAAGCTAAGTGGTCTTCGGGGAAGGACTAGGGAAGGAGAAGCAGGCTGGAGAATAGACTGGGAAAAGGCACAAAGAAGGCAGGGATATCCCGAGGGCTGGTAGGTGACAAGGAAGCTGTAATACCTTAGGGCAGAGATGAACCTCAGTCCAATTGCCCAATTTTACAATGAGAAAAGCAAAGCCCAGAGAGGGTGAGTGACTTGCCTAGAGCTACCCAGGACGCCTGGTGTCCATGCAAGGGTCTTTCCATCACACCTCACAGCCTCTCAGAGGGGTGTCAGAAGGGGCTGGTCTGTGGAGTGCTGACTGGCAGGTCAAAGGGCCTGAACCTCACCCATCTGCCCCTACCTCTGTGCCATGGCGTATGTATGGGGAAGCCACCTGGCATGGCCACTCAGTCATCACACCAGTGACACTTCAGCTGCAGCACCTGACTACTGTCCTCATGGGGAGGCAGACGCGTGTGTCTGAGGGCCAGTGAGGGAGGCTTCTTCAGGGCTCCCAGCAGCTCCAGCCCATAGTGTGCCCGACCCCACCTGGACCTTGCTCCACAGGCCTGTGCCGGGCTCTGCCCGCAGACCCACATGACCATGGGTCTTGCTGCTGCAGGAGGATTTCAGAGCAGCTGGTTACACTGCCCTCCCTCAGGCAGGTTGGGAATGATTTCGACTTTAGAAGTGGGCACCTGAGGGCCTGAAAAGCTGTGACTCACTGATGTGGAGATGGCAGGGGACTAGAGCTGGACCCTCTCCCCTCTCACCACCCCGCACTGGGCTCACCAGGGGCCTGTTGGAACCACCACAATTAAGAGTGTAGAGTTTCACACTTTCTGCCTCTAACACCTCCCCAGAATAACAATGGTCACTTTTCAAGGAACACTTTCTGTGTGTCCTGTACCTGCTAAATTCTTTACTCATATTGTCCTAGGTAATCCCCACAAGATTTCTCCTTGGTAAGTATTATTTCCCCGTTCTAAAGATGAGGAAACTGAGCCCGGGCTGCTGTGGCTCAGTGGGCTGAGTGTCAGCCTGCGGACCGGAAGTCTGTTGGTTTGGTTCCCAGTCAGGGCTCGTGCCTGGACTATAGACCAGGTCCCCATTTGGAGGCGTGAGAGAGGCAACTGATCGCTGTTTTTCTCACACATCATGTTTCTCTCCCTCTCTTTCTCCCTCCTTTCCCCTCTCTGAAAAGAAATAAAATCTTAAAAAAGAAACTGAGATTCAGAGAGGTTAAGTGACTTGGCCAAGTCCATCTAGCCAGGGTGTCCTGACCTCCATACTCCATAGCCCACCCTCATAACCACCACGGAGCATGCCCAGCCGGGACGGCCCCAGGCTCAGACGGAGGCGTTGAAACAGGCTGGACCTCATCCTAAACTAGTGGTCAACACCCAACACTAACAGTAACTTAATGAACATTTCCTAGATGCCAAGCCTGTGCCACGTGCTTCACACCCATCACCTCATTCAACCCTCCAACAGCCCTGATAGGCTGACGGAATATTATGCCAATTTGTGTCAGACGTCAAGAGGGTTAAGTAACTTGTGCTGAGAACACAGGACCGAGGTATAGCAGAGATGGGTTCAAACCCACCCACCTAGGTCTGGCCCTGGAGCCCATGCGTTCCCGTGTGTTCCCGTGTGTTTCAGCCTTCGCTATGCTGCCTATGGACCCCACACCAGTGACTACGGCGTGGCAGCGGGCGCTCCTCTTGCACCCGTGGACCAGCAGCATCGGCATCACCTGGGCTCCTGTGAGGCACGCAGAACCCCCTGGCCTGGCCCCACTGATTGAAAATCTGAATTTCACCGCGACCCTCAGGTGACCCTCAGGTGACCAATTCCTAGGCAGTCAGGTTTGAGAGGTCCTGCTCTAGACTGCACAGCTCTTCACCCCAGTTCCCCTGAGGGCCTGACACCAAGAACCGAGGCCAGAATCTGAAGGGCAGGAACTGAGGGCTTCTGCCTGAGGGGAGCTAGGGGGTGGGCCCCCCACCCCAGTATCACCTCCTAAAGCTAGCCCATCCGTCTTTGGAGTCATCCAGGCACTCAGACCTCAACAGGTGAGTCAGTGCACATGTTCCCCTGGGTCAGGTGACCCACCTGACCACCCTAGAGCCCCTCCAGAGGGATGGCAGAGGGTCTCGACGTCCCAGCTTCAGCCGATACCCAAAGGCTTGGGAGAATCCCCAGGCCCTCCCAGGAAGGGGTTAAAACAGAGCAAGTCCCACTCGGGCTCCAGTAATTCCACTCACTGAGAGGTTTCCCTGGAGTGCTCCCGAACTGAGTCCCAGGGAGGGAGGAAGCTGCAGGTTCGGGCAGTCTGCTTTTCTCGGTCAGTCGGTGAAGCTGCCTTTACATGGAGACTGAAGTACTGGCTCCCACTACCGAGTGCCCACAGGCCAGGCAATGTGCAGGGTGTGCTAGTCCCCACACCCGTCCCACAGGTGTGTCCATTTCACAGGTGAGGAAAGCGGGCTATGGAGAGGTGAGCGTGTCCAGGGTCTCCTCCTTAACAAGTGTCTCCATTTCCAGCCCCCAAACAATAAGCACGATGTGCAGCAAGGCAGAGAAACTAGACTTGCTGGAAGCCTGAGTACTCTTAGGACCTGACCCACTCCATCCTAAAGGGGGATACTTGGAACTGAAGCCCCCAGGGAGTCAGCCCATAGCTTAGCCCACCCAGGTCAGGTAATTTTCCAAAGGTAGCATCTGAGCCCACTGGGACGGAAGGGGAATATTCCCAGCAGTTGGCCTCAGACACCCCAGCAGATCTGCCCATGCAGACCTGGACCTTCTCTGCCTCATTGGGTTAGTCCTCTGGGTGGCTTGTGTGTCTGTGAGGGGTGCTTAGCATGCCCCCTCCCTAGCAGCCCCTGGGGAGCAGGCAGGAGAAGCAGAGGGCTTCAGGGGGCTCCTCACACCTTTTCAGCAAAGCACCCCCCATGTCACACAACATCTGCAGTGCCTGCAGGCACACAGGCAGGGAGTTGTCGCCAAAGGAGGAAACCTAGGCGGCCAAGCAGCTTTGGAGGTTTCTAGGGACATCAGCCTGTGAAGTGAGAAAAGGGGTCCAGCCTCTCAGTCGGTTCCCCCCTGGGGCCACCAGCCTTGTGGATAGAGAGGCCAAATCAGCCTGCAGTGCTTGAGGGCAACACACCCAGCCGTCCCCAGGACGCCAAAGGCTTAACCAGGTTGACTTTACCCACCACCGCTTCCCCCAGCCAGAGCCCTCAGCGCGATTTTTTATACTGTTAGGAGTTTAAGGAAACCAAACATCTTGAAAGGATTACCATTTATAGAAAAGCACACTTACAATTAACTATATAGAAACACCTGGGGACTTATCTCCCAGAATTCTAGGCTGGCAAGGCAGAGGTCATCTATCCCTTGGCACTGACGCAGGCCAGGGTGTGGGGGCATCTCCCTGAGACGCCCCACTTCTCCCATCCGCAGACTTCCTCGGGTCCCTACCCTCTGTCCATGCTTCTCCCTCACACCCAGCCATCTGCTCAGAGGCCGCACCAGCCTTCCCTACACTGCCAGGAGGGCCAGGCGACGAGGGGTCGCTGAGCCAGAAGTGATGGAGTCTCGAGGTCCAGAGCTGCCTCCCAGAGAGCTCCATATGGGGGCCTGCGTCAGCCTTCCTCAGAACAAAGGGGCATCTCAAACTCAACGAGAAGGCTCCTGCCTCGGAACGATTCATCACTCACCAGCCGTTCAGGGCAACTGTGCAAATGCCCGCAGAGCCAGGAAGAAACTTGTCAGTGATCAGGCAGGAAGGAGGCAGCGTGCCATAGGAGTTAAGCGGGAAGGGATAGGGGTCAGACTGCCTGGGCTGCAGTCCTGCCTCCTCTGCTTACCAGAATGTCCCCAAACCCCCCTAAGTGTCACGGCTCTCATCTGTAAAAGGGGGGTGATAACTGCCTATCTTCCTGGGTCACTGTGATGACGAAATGGGATAATTCACGCAGAGCACTTAGGGTACCCCTCATGCAGCAAGTACTTAATAAGCAGCAGCTAGAATTATTGTCAAAGTTAAAGCGGCCTCTTTGAGGGAGCCCCCCCCTCCCAGAGAAGTACAGAGATAGAGGGCAGAGACCCTATACACCTGCCACAACTTCTGTCCTTTCTCAAGAGCAGGGGTTCTCGTCCGTGCCCCCCCAGTAGCCTGCCATCTCCCCAGGATACGGAGATGATTTTGGTTTACTCCACCCATTCCCGTGAGTATTCAGAGATGACACTCAGCAACAACAGAACTGTGCAGGACAGGGCGGTAAAACAGCCATTTCTCCACCACCCGCCACCGCGCGCAGAGCACAGCTCCAGAGCCGAGATGCCTGGCCTGGCCTTTTGTCTCCCGGTCCAAAGAGCCGTCAGCTATCAAGTCACCACCATGTACACTTAAGTGTCTTGGGGTTTTATTGTCAATGTTACCTCAATAAAACTGAAATTAAAAAAAAAAACACGTCTGCATGAAGGTGAGTGGGAGTCATGTTAACGCCATTATTGTAATAACTCCAAAGTCATTCCATTGAATTTTTTGTAAAGCAAATTTTTTTACAAGTTTCAGAATGTCATTGTTGGTATAATGAGGTTTTATCCTACCCAAAAGGTTTAAAGTCAGCACGTAATTTAAAATTCCATGTAGCCAAAAATATCCCTTCAAAAATCTCTTAAATAACCCAAAGGCATGACAACTGTTTATCTTGAAACACAAGACTCGTACGCAATGGACCAGGAAGCTCACAGCATCCAGGCACGTGGAAACTAAGACACACGAAGTTGGATGAAGAGCTCTCTCTCTCTCTCTCTCCCTCTCCCCACTGCAGTGCTTGGCTATATTCTTGCCAAATCACATTCCAAACAGTTAAGTGAGTATATGATATAATTTCACCACCATAAAATTACAGCTACACCCCTCTCAACTGACCCATGAGAAATTAGTCCTCCAGAAGGCTGCATAGGATGGAACTGCTCCCCCTGCTCCCCATGCCCTCAACCCCCAGTCTGGGAAAGAAAAGTACAAGGCGCCCACTTACTTGCAGCCTGGATGCGAGCCTTCCGGCTGACCACCAGCCCAAAGCGGTTCTGAGCCACACACTCATAGTCACCTTCGTCTGAAGGGCTGCCTCCTCGATCCAGCAGGAAGTGACGAATCATCAAGGACCCATTGGCCAGCACGGTGGAGTGACCACTCTCCAACAGCTCCACCCCATTCTTCCTCCAGGTGATTCGCACTGGAGGGGTCCCCTCCACCCTGCAGCCCAGCACAACAGGCTGCCCAGGGACTGCCACATCATCGCTTGGCTCCACAGCAAACGCCAGTTCGGCAGAGTGATCAAGACCTGCATTGTGCAGAGGAGATAAGAGGAAAAGGAGAGGTCAGTAAAGGAGAGGTCAGTGCGGGATGAGCAGACAGAAAAAACTCCACACACAGGAGTTCTAAGTTCTCTGGCTCTGTGCATCCCCACCCCCATCTTTCTGTAATGTTAATAGGAATCTCTATTAATATGTGGAACATTATGCATTATGAGGTGTCATCTCATGCAATATTTTACTTAATCAACACACCATCTCGGAGAGACGGGTGTTATTTACACTGTTTTCTCTTTTACAAGGAAATTGCAGCCCAGAGATAATTAAGCAACTTGTCCAGAGTCTCACAGTTAATAGTTGCAAATCTGGGATCCCAACGACTGATTCCAACACAGCTGCTGCCACTTCTGTGGTCACCGTGGTTAAGCCATGAAGCATGACAGACTTTCAGAGTGTGACTTTAGGCAAAGTACTCAACCTGTCCTGGCTTCCCATTTTTTAAAAGACTTTATTCATTCATTTCTACAGAAAGGAAGGGAGAAAGAAAGGGAGAGAAACATCACTGTGTGGTTGCCCTCACACATCCCCCACTGGAAACCTGGCCTGCAACTCGGGCATGTGCCCTGACTAGGAATTGAACCCAGGATCCTGTGGTTCCCAGACCAGTGCTCAATCCACTGAGCCACACCAGGCAAGGCCCTCGCCTGTTTAAATCAGGAACAACAACAATACAGCCTGAGTCATAGGGTTGTTGAAGTATAATTAACAGACTTAAAGGCACTATGAAAAGTGTCCCGGATCACGGCACATACAAGAACCAATGAATGAATGCATGAATAAGTGGAACAACAAATCAATGTTTGTCTCTCTCTCAAATCAATTAAATAAGAAATTTGAAAACATTCTAGACGAATACAAAATAAGATAGAAATAAAACAGTGCTTCTTTTTGCTTGCAAAACCGTCTGAGGCCTGGTGGCTGCCTGGCAGGGAGCCAGGTTGGTGGATCTAGTACCAAGTACAGGCTCCGCTATGACCCAACTCCAGTGCCCTCCCCTACGATGCGCTGGGCATTGTCCCCCCCCCACCCCCCACCGTGTTGGGCTTTTTGTCTTAAGGAGAGACCAGGGGTACCAAACATCGACTCAGACTTCCCAAAATTCAGAGAGAAGGGGGTTCCTAGAACCTTTACTCGCAGCAACAGACTCATTCCTGCAGAACAGAGAAGAGCTGGAAGAAGAGGGGGAAGGAGGGAAGGGAGAAGAGCGTGATGGAGAAACCAGGAAAAGGGAAAGAAGCGACCCCATCCCAATCATGATGCCAAGTCGCCTTCTCCAACAAGCAACTCACCAGACCAGTTAAAATTTCACTGCAGGAGTTACGAACCCACCTGGGCTGAACCGGTAGCCACAGACCCCTCCTCACATTTCCAGAAATCTAGTCATCCGGGAGCTGCTCCTCCCTAACAGACCAGTGCCCTCCCGGGTGGAGAGAAAGAAAGAAGATGGGCGGTCCCCACACCCTCGTGGATATGTGCATTTTTAAGACATTTGAAGATCAAACCCCCCTTTAAGCCCCTACCCATCTTTTCCATGACTTGCGTTTCAACCGCCTCAGCCCCCAAACCAACCCCTGTATAGCAACTGGGGAATAAAGTTTCTGCTAGATGCGGACCCTTTGGCAGCTTTTCTGAGCTGAAGGGAGAAAGAATTGGGCCCAGATGTGTGTCTGCTTAGAGCTTGTGGTGGGAGGGGAAAGGACGAGATTTGCACCCATTACAGCCACCGAGAGAACAGGGTGTTGTTACGGAGCTCTGGGCAGCAAAGCCGGCAGATCCCGGAGCCTGGGGCAAGGCCGCTGTGCTAGTGCACACTCCGGGGAAGGGCAGGCACGTGGGCATCCCCGCGCTCGCTTCTCAGCTCTCGGTCAGCTACTATTCCCCTTTCTCAGCTCGCAGGGTCTCTCGGGTCTCCTCCTCCCCGTGCACGGCGACCGGGAATCTTCCTCTCGCTCTTCTCCGTCCCTCCCGCGCACTCCGCGTCCGGGTCCTACCTCCAAATCCAGTCCTGGTAGCCCGCTGGGTCCCGGCCTCCGCCCCCAGGTCTGCTGTCTCCAGTCTCCGTCTCGGTCGCTTCGGACTACTCTGTGCCTGCCGCCGGGCTCCGAGCATCCCAGCTCGTCCCCTCCGACGGGACTCAGCCCTGCGCCCCCTCCCCCCGGGCTGGTTTCTCCCGCTCCCCAACTCTGGTCTGTCTGCCTAGCTCCCGCTTCGCCGCGCTCCTTGACCCTCGGTCCGGGGTCGGGTTTGTCCCCGAGTCCTGGAGCCGCTTCGGGCTAAGCCCTGTCTCTCTCGAAGGGTTCCGTCCTCAGCATACCCCTGCCGCCCCCAGCAGCCCGCCCTCGGTGCCCTCTCCCCGAGCTCCGCCCCACCCGCCTCGGCTCCCCTCCTCGGGCAAGTCGCTCCTGCCCGGGGTCCGCCCGCAGGTCCGCCCCTCGTGCCCGCTTACTCCCTCCTTTCCCTTCCCGGGGCTCGGTCCGCAGCCGCACAGCAGCGGCGCCCTCGCTCACCAACGCTCGGCGCGGGCGGCGACAGCAGCAGCAGCAGCAGCAGCAGCAGCGGGAGCCAGGGCCGGCGCGGCGCGGGCGGGCGGCGCGGGGGCGCGGCGCGCGGAGCAGCCATGGGGCTCTCCGTCCGCTCGACTCGGCGCTGCGCGGCTCCGGGGCCTCTCGCGGCTCACAGCGTACCGCGGGGCCGGCGCCGGGGCCGGGGCCGGGGCACCGGCCGGGGCCGAGCCCGAGCGGCGGGGGGCTGGGGCCACATGTCTGCCTAGGAGCTCCGGGGGCGCCGGGGGAGCGCCGCTTGCGCCATCTTGCACCTACCCCGGCGATCTGTCAGCCTCGCCCGGGGTGCGCGCTCCGCACTCACACTGCCCGCGCCGCCCCGCCCTCCTCCCTCCGCCCGCCGCCCCCTTTCCTCCCCTCCGGTCCCCTCCCCCAGCCCCTCTCCCCGGAGGCCGGGTCTGGGGAACAAAAGAGCCGGCGAGCGCTTTAAGCGGCCGGACATTCCCGGCTGCTCGGCGGACGCGCCCCCTGCGCTTTGAACTGTGGCTGGAGCGGCCGGCGCCGTCCCAGGGTGCAGTCCCGTACCCACCCCAGCTGGGGTCAGCCCGGGACTTGGGGGGCTGGAGAATTGGAGACCCAGACGACTGTGGAGTGGGTCCGGGCTGCGGAGAAACACTCAAAGCTGCGGAATTTGCTCTGACCACCTCTTTCATCTGCGCCCCCCTCCACCGTGTCCAAGTCTATGTTTTCGAGATAATTCCCTCAAAACTGCATAAAGTTGTCAGATTCGCTTTTCCATGGGTTTCTGGTCCTTCCACTCAAAGGCTAGGACGTTTAGCCGCAAGACTGTCCTCTCTAGACTGAAGCGTTCTGGCGCTTGGGTGAACGGGAGGTAGGAGGGATGGGAAAGCCGTTTCCTCCAGGGTGGGGGAGAGCCGACCCAACAGGACAATGAGAACGCGAAAGTAACCGGGGTTCCGACCCAGTTCTGCCTGCTGTGTAGCCCGGCCAACCCAGGCAGTCACAGTCTGAGCTCACCTGAAAAATAGTAATAATCATATCTCTCCTACTCACCCCCAGAGACCTTTAAACCACACAGGTCGCGACGAATGACCTGGGAACTGGAAAAGCAAATTGAAAGTTAAAATTCCCAGTAATATTTCTATGCCCAAAGAAGACTCAAAGGTTCATGTCAGAGAAAAAATAAGGAGACAACACAGGCCCTGTGTGGGAATGTTATAGACGGCAGGCATGCCTCCTAGGAGATTACACGCACATGTTAGCCCTCGGAGATCTTGAATCTTCACCACTCTCTGTTACGTGATCTTCTGCTGGGTCCGGCATGATGGGCTAGTCCATCAAAATTATTGAGCACCTACTAAGTTCTAGAAGCAGGACGTTTAAAGGGAGTCTCTGCCTCACTCAGCTGTTTGTGCCTCTGGCACTGGACTAGGATGGCAGAAGAATAACCAAACCTCTCTTTTGATAGCAACTCTGGGATCTTGGGATCAGGGATGTTACCCATACATAAAACTAATCTTTGTGCAGACGAGTGAAGAAGTGCAGGCCTCCAGAAACCACCCAAGTTTATTAGTGATGGGGTTTGTGCAGCCCAGGGACTCCTGACTCCGAGGTAGTGATTGGAATTTGAGTCTGAGAGGCAAGTACTTGAGGCATGTGAGCAGTGGGAGGTGATGGAGAAATTCAGGGTCAGGGGACACCAGTACACCAAGCTGATATTGTAAGGGAGGGCAGGAATGATGGACCTCTATTGGCCACAGGACAGGGAGGGCGAGGGCCCCTCCTGGGCCCAAAGTCCTGGAACTCCCTCCCATAGGCTTGAATTCTCAACAACCCCTTCTTGGCTTGTCCTGGACTTGGAGAGGTCAAACTGGTGTCCTGAGCTGCTGTCATTTTAAATTCATTTTGACAAGTGTTTAATTCTTCTTTATCACAACCCTTGGTCTGAGAGTGATATGCAAATAATGGCTATTCTGCCGCATGCAAAATGTTCAGTATCTCTCCGTATGATCTGTCAATTAACTCGGGTCTGGCCCATCAGCCACTTCAGGGGTGGTCCTAGGCAGGGCAGCCCCTGGCTTTTGGCTCCCTTCAGTAGAAAAGCCTACACCTTCTAGGCTCTGTCAAGATCTTAGCGGAGCAGCTGCTAGCCATGCCCCCGAGGTGAGGGTGGAGTATTGGTGTGGTTTTGTGCGTGAGCGGGTGCCATATTTGAGTTAATGGACCCGACGGTGTTTCTGAAAGTGAGTGAGCATCCGTGGTCTCTGAGCACGCCTATCTACGCGTTACTATGCAGCCCTGAGCAATTGTGGAGACCAGAGTGATACTGGAGAGTAACGAAAAATCTTCTGGAGTTGTTTGTTCACTCCTCTCTTGCACCCAAGAAAGTTTAAAAAACAAAAAAGCGTGTCCAGATGGAGATTCCTAGAGAGTCTAAAAGATGCCATCAATGAATGCATCTTTCCTAAGTTGAAGTCTTTCTCCTAAGCGCCTGTGGGGGGGGTGGGGGAAGGTGGTTCAGCTCCTTCCCCAAACCACTGGCTCTCTACCCTCAAGAACCAGCGTTTCCCATCTGGTAGGAAATACGTTCTCTCTTCAGAAAGGCTGAGGCAATTAATTCTAGACGTTGGTTCCGAAAGAGAATTCCACATTTTTGGAAAATAGTTTATTAATTCATTATAAGGACAGATACATGATCAATGCCTTGGTTTAACACTAAAAAACGTCATATTTGGAAAGGGAAAAAAATGCTGGAAAAATAATTAAACAACACGGCGTAAACTAAACACGGACAGATAAATGAGCAGGTACCGATTACACTTGTCATGCATCAAAAAAAGGAAGGCTTTAAAATGGGACTCAAAAAGCGTAAGGCGTCGATGGTGGGTGACAAAGGGACTAATACCCTGTAAAAGGCCAATAGACTCCTTTCTAGTAAAAACACTGCTACAAAGACACAAACCTAACACTTCCAAATTACCCAGAGCCCAAATCATATATAATACTAGTGAGTAATGGCCACTTGCTTATCAACTGTGAGTTATAGGCAGATACCAGATTTATTACTTATTTGCTTTTGAGAAACAATTTTCCACCCAACCTAATGGGTTATAAATTGTCTCATTTGCAGCTATTTAATTTAAACCAGAACCTCAGTGCCTGTTAAACAAGAACATGAAAAATGACTATGCGGTGTAATGCTAAGAGCCTACTGTTAAAACAGCCATTTAATTCAGGGCAGGGTTTTTTTTTTTTTCCCCCCTTTAGGAAAAAAAAAAAATCAAACCGGCAAAATAAAACGAGGCTTTTGACCTTCAGAACGATGATGAGACATCGAGTGGCGTTAGCCGCAGCAATGCTGAATGCGGCAGGAATAGTACAAGTGACAATTCTGTGCTTAACGAGATACAAAAGCAACATTAATAATCTTTAGTGTTATCATAGGCTGGTTGAAGGAGGGGAAGGGAGAGGAAATGTAGGTGAGATGTCAAGCGTGAGTGACACCCGAGTGTAATAAACACGATGCTGAAAGGATCTGAGGAAGCTGTGACTCTGCTGAAAGACACCTCACCATTTACAAAAGGGTGGTGGTGGTGGTGGTGGTGGTGGAGATAGACTAGTTATTTCTAATTTAGCCCAGAAGCCAGTGTTAACCCTTGATACGCCAATCAGTTAGAAAGATGCGTTTGGGGAGAAAAGACCCCACATTCTATGCTCCTATGAGAGGCTGAGGTGCAGAATCAAATAAATTACATTGTTTTCTCTACACGGGAAATAGAAGTCAAGCTTGACCTTCTCTGGTAGGTCAACAGAAAATGACCTCAGGATTGAATTAAAAACAAAACAAAATAAAACAAAATGAGCCAGTTGCCCTTGTCCTTTGCAAAGACCTCCCTTCCAGCACCCCGGAGGAATGGGATTCCTCTCACCCCTTCCCCATCAGCTCATGTTCAAGGCGCACAGTGGGAAGCTGCTGGGCTGCAGAGCCCCTCATTCCCCTTCCCCCCTTTCCCCTTTAGCTTCAGCTGGAAAGGAAGGTCCCAAACCCCCTCCACCAGCAAACCTGCCTGCCTGCACAGAAGGCAAGGAAGAATTTTATCCCGAGCCTCTGGGTCATTTTCTGCTTTTCCCATCTCAAAAGTCCCCTGTGTGACTTGGATTCATCACCTCAAAAAAGAACCCTCCCATCTTAGTCCCAGGGAGAAAGATACAAGGAAAGCTGGAAGGTCTTCTCTGGACCTGCACTGGGGACGGGCAGTCTGCCTGGGGAGGGGGCCTGGAGGGCACAGAGAGAAGAGGGGTGGGAGGGTGATGGGGAAAGTGAATGGGCAGGTGGGGGAGTCATGCTATGGCCTCGAAGCAGACATGAGGTAGTCATGTTGTGAGGGAAGGAAGGCGGGAGAGCCACAGGACACAGGCTGGGAGAGGCACAGAAAGAGGACACAGAGATGGCAGGGAGGAAAGGAGGAGCCGAAGCGCCCTGGAAGTGGGAGAGCGAGCCGGCTGGGGCAGAGGCAGCTGGAGCAGTGAGGGAGAAGGCCGGCGGGGAGAGCGAGAGAAAGGTGTTCAAAACCAGGCACTTCCCACATTACAAGATTAAATGCAGACTTGCTCTGAGGGGAACCGGAGTCACCCTCTCAATCTGGGCAGTAGACCATGGTGGGAGATGGGCAGCGACTAAAGCGCCGGGCATTCAGAGCCTACTTGCACTCAGCCCAGCCAGACGGGAAAACAGGCTGGGGCTGTCTTTGTCAGACAGGGCATTGCAGACACTCTCAGAGTGTGTAATAAAAGGCTGGGTGACGGAGGCGGGGGACCCACGGGGCTGGGGACTGACCACTCTGGGGCACTGTCCTGACCTGGAGGATCAGATCAGTTAGGCTGTAGTGACCACGGCCTGGACCAAGGTTTCCCAGCTCACCCACCAGCACACACACACATGTGCTTCACATATGTGTACATCACAGATAGCCATGCCTCACTTGTCTCTCACATGTTGCATGTGTCACAGAGTATGGGGGGCGTGAATAATCTATTTCTTCCTCTCCCTCTAGCCAAAGCATTCTAAGAGGCTCTCTAAATGGCTTGCTGACCTTCAGTATCTGCAGGTACACAGGTGTCACATCCCATGAGCCCTAAGAGCTGCCCCAAACCTCACCCTCCAGGGGAGCTAAGCAGAGGAGGAGACTGGGGCTCTGGACAGACCTGGGCTGGCTCCTAGAGGGCAGGCGGCCTTTGACTGGCAGCTGTTCCCAGGGGCCTCCTCCAGAGCTTCCCTGGGCTGGAGGTCTGGGTAGGGGCAAGAAGGTGCCTCTGGCAAGCAGGTAAGTCTGTCTGGCCCAGTGGTTGTCTGCTCACACCCTCCCAACTCCCCATCCAGCCACTCTACCCCTTGCCCTAGATCCACAACACCCGAAGCGAGGTCAGCAGCCTCTGAAGGCAGGAAGTCCTCAGGTTCCAAGTCTTGGAGGTGGAGGTCAGGGTTCCCTTTGGAGGCACCAAAGTCAGAGTGAACAATAACTTCAGCCTCCACTTGGTTCCTGCAGACTGGAGGTGGTTTCTTCCTCCCGTTGCCCTGGTCAGAGCAGAGAACACAAAGACAGGTGACCACCACTGGGAGTGATCAGGAGACGAATGACCGATGTATCTGGGATGGAGAGACTGACTCCCACCTCTGCCTCCAGTGCCCCAGAGTACACGTGGCAGTTGGTAAAGGAAGCACGCTGACTGTCCTACAAGAGGCGGTGATTTGGACCCATGGGAAGGCAGGGCAAATGGAATACTGCTGTTCACCCTTGCCCAGGAATTCCAGAAGTACTGGACTCGATCTGGGCCTCGGTGAGTAGAAAGAGGCTGAAGACACTCAGGCCCATGGTAACTCTGCTGTGGCTCACTTAGGTCTATGTAGGACTGTCCCCCAACCAGGTGAAACACAGATTCCTGAAAGGAGGCTCCAGTGACCTCCTGGCTAGACTTCTGTCCCCAGGGAAGTTACCGTCAGGGGTCTCCAGGGAACTACCTGCTCCTCACAAGCGTGGGGACCCTTCTCTCCTTTCCTGTCCTTTCCTTCCAGGACACTGACCTTTATGGCGTCGTACACCAGAGCCTGCAGCAACAGCGTCTGCCCAGTTCCAGCAGGGGGCAGCAGGGCCCGGGTCAGAGAAGGCACCGGGCCTGCCTGGGGCAACTCACAGCCTGCCCAGGAACCAGCCCAGCTCGGCCCACATGGCTGAGCCCAGGAGATCTGCAAGGGGGAGAGAAGCAGGAGCACTGAGGGGCTGGCTGGGAGAGGGAGGGGGATGGAGCCCTCTCCACAGACTCTGGCGCCTGTCTTCTCTCTCCCCAAGGCTGTGGAGAGGAACGCAGAATATAGGCTGAGACAGGAAGGAACTGAGGATGAAGTCCTGCAAAAAAGCTTAATATCATTGCTTTGGCAAAGCCCAGAGCTTTCCCAGCCAGGCAGGGTCTCCTTCAGCAGAGGAGCAGGGAAACGGTGAGGAAGGGCTCGGGTTTGAGCAGGCTGGTCAGGAAAGGGTGGGATAGGCTCCCACTGCCAACACGGAGGGAGCCTGTCTTGCATGGTCCACCTTATCCAGGTCCCAGTCCCACTCCACTACAGCCGAACTGACCACTCTGTTTTTCCCATGCTGGGAGGGTTGGATCTTAGAGGTCTCCCCAGCTCCTAGGATGAGAGGGGATCTGGGTGTTCTGGCTGCCAAGGGTCACCAGCAAATAGTCCATCAGGGGCCCTTCCCTCCTTCCATGAGACCCAGGCTGACCTCTTCTCCACCCTGCCAACGTTTTCATGGAGGGAGAGAGAGTGCCTTTTCTTCTGCATCTGGCCCAGACGGCAGTGGGGCGTGGGGGAGGGTGGTTCTCTGACAGGGTCACCCATTGTGCTCTTGCGCCCCCTGGTGACCTATGTGGGAGTGCGCCGCAGTGTGGGACTCTAACCTACGCAGGATCCAGGCTCACCTTCCTCTTGGAGTGGCCCCGGCAGTTGGAAACTCCGCCACCCATGAGGCTGTGCACTTCAGTCCTGTCCTCGATGTCTGAGGGTGGTGGGGACCAGTCCTGGGGACGGGGGTGCACAAGGGACTCCAGTTCATGGGTAGCTGGGGGACTGGGGGGTCCAAGGCGGGCCCGAGAATACAGCGCAGTGTTCCCAGCAGCGGCCGTGGAGGACAGGCCTGGGAGGGCTTCCCTGGAAGAGAAGATGGACACAGCAGTCAGAGAGTGAGGGTGGGGGTGGGACTGGGGTCCAGTCTAGCCTATGTCCCTGGGCAGGTTCCTGTCCATCTGTGGGAAACCGTGACACTGCAGATGGGTCCCTTCCTCCCTTGGCTCCAGGCATCTGGAGATCTGGGGTCTCTCTTTCCAAGACACTAGCAGCTACAGGGGAAATGGGAGACAGGCAGCTCTGCCTGTGTCTGCCCTTGTTGAGGGAGTACGCTGGGGGCTCCTCTAAAGTCACCCCCACTCTCATGAGGACATCCCCCACAAACCTTTCACCAGAGTCCTAACTTTACTGGGGTGGGTGGGGGTGCCTAGGGCAAGTCCTGGCCACTTTTCCTGTTCTCTCATCGCAGCTCAGGCAGTAGCTTCTGCCTGTTCCTCGCTGAAACCCCTAGAAGCTCAGCAGCACTCTCACTACCAATCCTTCTGGAAATCTCTCCTCTCTGTGGTCAGATTGGCTCCTTCGCCCACCTGTGGGGGCCACGGCGCAGGCCAGCACACATGCAGGCCAGGAGGCAGAGCAGGCCCAGGCAGACACCCACGATGATGCCCGTGACTGAGTGCACATCCAAGGAGTCTGGTTGCGAGGAGAGAGAGGACAGGACAGGTCAAGAGCAGGAGAAGACCCAGGATTCATAGATCAGAACTTCTGTGGTTTCCTCGGGGTATCACTGACTTGAGTCTCCCTCTTTGGACACTCAGAATCATCTGATGCAAGGACAGCAGGGCCCACAGCCCCACAGAGACCACAGCCACCTCTCTCTCCAGTGGCCCTCCCCACCGGACACCTGGAAGTTCCAGTCCCTCCCCATCAACCTGCCTGCCAAACAGGGCCGGTTTCTCGGGTGTGTAGGAGGTGCAGAGACACAAGCCCATGCTGATCAAGGGCCCCATGCTTGGTTTAATGCTGTGCTGTCACCATCTTGAAATTCTCCCTAATTTCTTAATAAGGAACCCCTCATGTCCATTGCATACCAGGCCCTGCAAATTATATAGCCCGTCCCGCTGCCCACCAGGACCCATAAAGCTCCTCCTCTCTCCAAGCCAACCCTCCAATCAAAGCAATCTCCCAAAGAAACCAAGCCGGTCTCCCAAAAACCTGATCTCAGCCAAATCACCACTGAACCAACCCACACCTACTTCCCTTCAAGGCTGTCCTCTCTGCACCGAACTAGGAGGGCAGCTGTCCAAAACAAGGCCCTGGAGGCAGGGCCTTGGAAGAGATGATGCTAGGGTTAGAAGTCAACTCCAGGGGCCTCTGGGGGCCTCAGGATGGACCCCAGACCCTTCCTGCCTTCGTACCTGAGAGCTTCTCCTGGAGAGTGATCACGTCCTGCAGGCCTGAGAAGGGCCCGGGCCCCACCTCTGTGCGTGCCCCCATCTTGAAGAAGTACCTGGTGTCGCTCTCAAGGCCGCGCACCTCAGCACTGAAGATGTTTCCTGGCAGGCGGGGGAAGCAGGGAGAGCAAGGCTAGTGGGCTGAGTGGGGGTGGGACGAGGGACAGGCTGGGCAGCAGGACTGAGAAAGTCCGCTCCTCCCACTCAGGCAGTAGCCTCTGCCCATTTCTCCCTGAAACCCTAGCACCTCGGCGGCACTCTCACTACTAACCCAGCCCCTGGAGAGGCTGGAACCGGGGAAGAGGGTGGGGAAGCTCTTGCTCCCATAGCCTCGGGGCAGGAGCCCTCACCCTCCGTGGTAAGCAGGGTCCACTGGTGCTCGGGCTGAGTGTGGTTGTTGCTATACAGGATCAGATACTCCACGATCTCCCCGTTGGGCTCCGTGGGGGGACACCAGTGCAGCAGGACCGTGGACGGCGTCAGGGAGCTCAGGCGCAGGTCAGATGGCGGCGTCGAGGGCCCTGGGGTGCAGGGGAGGAGAAAGGGAGAGGCAGGATCGCTGGGGGCCCCAGCGCTGGGGGCAGCTGTGGGACAGGGCATGAGGACATGGCCTGTCTCTTCCTCCTTCACTGGAACAAACCACCAAGCAAGATGGGGTCTGGTCTCAGACCGAGGAGTCTCTGGAACGCAGCTGGGGCAGGGGGACAGCTTCACCTCCGCCTCTTCTCCCTGACACTCCTCTCCACTCCTTGGAGCAGGGCTCTCCAAACTCCCACACCCAGAAATGTCCAAGGGCTGAGTGAGGAGTCTGTCTGGTATTCTAGGGACCTGGGGGCGGAGCTCAAAAGGTTTTGGAAGGCTTTTTGTACTTTATTTTAAACTGTCCCACTAAGTTTGCCATCTATTCCATGGTAAAGTTTAATATAAAAATAGTGGTTAAAATGATTGATCATTTAAAGTTCCTGACTCCCCTTGCCACCCAAGTCTTAAGAAAAATTGGTTGATGGCTCTGTGTGGCTTGTGTCTACGCCCCTGGTCCCCCAGGGTCATGGGCGCCCTGGCGTGAGAAGTACCACCCTGGCAGACTTCGTGGCTTCTTTTCAGAGAAGGAGCTGATCCTGGCAGGTGGGGGTGAATGAGGAAGGGTGGGAAGGAGGGACACAAGGTGACTGGTGAGTTGGGAAGGACAGAGACTTGGAGTCAGGTCTTCTAGGCCTGACAGAGGGTGGGATGGAGACCCAGGCCCAGAAGGTGTAACACAGCCACCTCTCTGACCCCACGTGACTCCACTTCTCAGGCTCCAGTTCCCGTCTGAAGGAGAAGCCATCCCCCTCTGCAGCCCGGTCACTTGTGCTGGGGATCCAATGCCATAAAGTCAACTTAAGAAAACACTGGGTCTCCCTGAATTCTGCACGCAATTTAAGACCACAATAACAGAGGTCACAGTGGGGTGAGAAACTATTTGAAAGCAGTTTTTTAAAAAGCAAATTCCTGAGAGCAGCGGGTCTCCACAGCCCAGCCCGCACAGGTCTTCCTGTTTCAGGTCCCGGGACAAAGGTCTTCAGGGATGGGAAGGTGAGCAGCGTGAGGGCCAGCAGAACTGCAGACCCTCTGCTGTGAGAACAATGGTCCTTTTGTATTGAAATGCCGTTTCCAGAGGGTTCCAGAGTCACAGACTTGCAGAGTGAATGGTCCCACCCTCTCTTTTCACAGATGAGGACACAGAGGCCCTGGGTGGGGAAGGAACCTGCCCAAGTTTACCCGTGTGAAGAGGAGGGTGGGAACCCGTCTGCAGAAGCCAGGACACCTGCCCCCTTCCCCGGCCCTCTTCACCAGTTCAGTGGGCTTGGCACAGCCTCTCAAAGGAAGCTGCTTCTTTAAATCCTATGTTATTATTGTTACGGATAAATGGTTAGGACTACACAGGACTGGCTTAGGTCAATGCAAGCAAATGACACACCCTTACGGGATTCCAAGGGGCATTTCAGAGAAGAGGCTTTCTGGGCAACAAGGAGTTGGGTAAAAGAGGGGAGGTGCAAGAGGGCTGAGGGGCCACTTACGGTCAGGAAGGGTAGAGCGCTCCACCACGGAGCCGAAAGGCCCATCCATGTCCACGCCGTGGGACTGTACCGCAAACTCGTATTTGGTGAATGGCTTCAGCCCGCCAATGAGGATGTCTTCTCCAGAGCTGCCAGGGCAGGAAAGGTGACTAGTGGGCTCAGGCACACCCTCCTAGCCGGGTGGCTCCTCCAAACTTACTCCCCTACCCCCGGCCCTACCCTGGGAACGGGGCCACTAACACTAGCCAGAAACCTACAGAGAGGTCTGGATGGATGTGTGCTGCTCCTAGGGTATCATGTTCCATGTCCAATCTCCAAGCCAGGCCTCCTCCTCCAGGATACCTTCCTGGATTAATCCAAGTCATTCTTCACCCAAGGAACCATCTCTGATGCATCTTTTCCTTGACTTAATTTTACTTCAACTGCAACTGTATACATCTATTGCTTTTTTTGCAATGTTTCCTTCGCCAAACCAGCAGCTCCTGAGGACAGGACAGGGGCTCTGTCTCCCCATCTGACTGGGGGCCCTCTCAGGACAGCAGCAGCTGGGCTGTCTCTTCGCCACCATCTTGGGAGCCCCCTGAGGTTAAAGAAATCGGTCTCTCTGCATCATGTTCCCAAGGGTTCAGCACAAGGCTCTGTGGTAAGGGGATGGGATCGAATGGCCTGTCCTTTTCCACCGCCAGCTCATCTGACCCTCGGTGTTTCCCGGTATAACACGTGGCCCCTGAAGGTCTCTGAATCCCCCAGGCTCCCTCTCCTCATCACCACCTGCTGCCCCCCTCCCCCTTACAGCATTAGCCCCTCTTTCCCACCTGGTGTAATAGGTGACCAGGGAGGCATTCCTGAGCCCCCAGGGGCTGAAGCGCACGGTGTAGTTGACGATCTTGACTGTGGTGAAGTCGGGCTTTTTCCACCGAAGCCAAATGGATGTGGAGCTGTTTGATTCCGCGTGAACGTGGGCGGGGGGTAAGGGCGGCCCCCTCTGGATGGGCAGGTCTGGAAGGTGAGAACCAGAGTGTGGGGGAGGGAGGGACACCAACCCTAAAGACGCAGGGTGCTTTACAGTGTCCAGGTCATAGTCATCTTCTTCCACCCTTTCTCCTCCGATCCTGTGGCCTGGGCAGCATTGTTCCCACTTTGCAGATGGGGAAACTGAGGCTCCCAAAAATTTAAGTGCTTTTTTTGGTGCCCAGGTCATATATATAGCAGACTGTGAAAGACAAAGGAAGCAAATCATGGCAATTAAGAGCACAGATCCTAGAGCCAGGCTGCTCTGGTTCAAATCCAGCTCTGCCACTTACATGCTGTGTGACCTTGGAGAAGTAACTTAACCTCTCTCTGTCTCCATTCTCTACTGAGTTAGTGGGGCTTATAATAGTACCTAATTCATAGTATATGAGGATTAAGTTAGTTAATATTTGCAAAGTATTTAGAAAAGTGTTTGCCATATTCTATGTTTTGTTTTTGAGATATAATTCACATACCATAAAATTCAGTTTTTAAATATACAATTCAGTGGTTTTTAGTACATTCATAAGGTTGTGTAGCCATCCACACTAAATTCCATGAAATTTTTATCACTCCAAAAAGAAACCCTGTTCCTTTTACCCATGAGTCACGATTTCACCTTTCCCTCCGGCCCCTGGCAACCACAAACCTACTTTATGTCTGTCTGGACTCGCCTGCTCCGGATATTTCATATCAACGGAATCATACAGCATGTGGAGGTTTTTTGTGTCTGGCTTCTTTCACTTCTCACGATCTTTTTAAGGTTCCTCCACGTTGAATGATGTATCAGGACTTGTTCCCTTTCGGGGTATCTGGCATATTGTTAGGAACCGGATGTTTGTGGCCCGCCCCCCAGATTCATGTGCCGAAATTTGAACAAAAGGGGGAGCGCTCATTGATGGCATTGGTGCCTGTCTTTGTCCACTCAGGCTGCGGTAAGAAAGTGCCATCGACTGGGTGGCTTATGAACAACAGAAGTTAACTTCACAGCTCTGGAGGCAGGAGTCTGAGATCCCGGCCCCAGCGCGGTGAAGCTCTGGTGAGCGCCCTCTCCCGGTTGCAGGCCGCGGACGCCGACCTCTCGGGGCATAGTCACGTGGTGACGAGCAGTGAGCAGACGCCGCCTCACTAATCCCGTTCCTGAAGGCTCCACCTCATGACCGCATCTCATTCCTGATTATCTCCTAATACATCACATCGGAGCGTAGGGTGTGAACATACGACTTTTGAGGCATCACAAACTTTCCGTCCCTACCTTACGGAAGAGAGCCCGGGGAGCCCTCCAGCCACAGTGAGAAGACGCTGCTGGCCTATGAGACAGGAAGTGGGCTGTCACCAGAAACCGACTACTGGTATGTCAGCACCTTGACCTTGGACTTCCCAGCCTCCAGAATGTGAGAAATAAACGTCAGTGGTTTAAGTCTACGGTATTTCTGTTACAGCCGCCTAGACCAAGACACACGCAGCAAGCCCTCTATTACGAGAATATGAACGAGGTGCTCATTACACAAACGTGAACTGACATGAACTTCACCAGAGCAGGTCCCTTCCTTGCATCGTTCACCGCTAAACTCCCAGAACAGCGAGCGCACAGTAGGCACTCAGGAACAGATTTCCCGAGTGAGCAAATGGGAATCAGAACCCAGGTTTCTTGGCCCTGGTTGAGTGTTCCTTCCACTAACCACACGGTTAAAACCCAGCCTGGGAAGTTAGGGGTGAGGAGATGTCGTGGTGGGCAACAGCGGTGTCCGGTGCAAGGCCACAGGCGGTGCACCGCAGCGGAGAGGTCCCTGCCTGGGAGCCAGGGGTCTTGGTTCTCGTCCAGGCTGCGCGACCTTGGACAAGGCTGCACGACCTTGGACAAGTCCCTTTACCTCTGTGAGCCTCAGTTTCCTGGTGGGCCGAACAGGGATAACCCCCCCGCCTAGAGTGGACGGATAGATAATTTGATAGTGTAATGTAGGTGCATATGTTTTAAAAATTGTCCAGAGGTCAAACTCGGGGTCAGGAGTCACTGACCAACCATGGGGTTCTCCGTCCAAACCTTCCAGATTGGCACTGCTCACCCATAATGGAAATACGGTAGCAGACCCAGAAGGCAGTGCACAGGCGAGAGCTGCTTTCTACGGCAGAGGCCGTCTGAGCCTAGGAGAAGGGCTTGGGGGTGGCTGAGGCTACCAGAAAGCCTGACCACCAAGGCCCAGAGGAAGGAGAAAGGGAGCCGCACACAGACCCCTCGCCCGAGCCCCCCTCACCTGGCGTGGGAACCTTCTCCGTCTTGCCCTTCCACACTGCTGCGTAGCCGTCCTCGTGTTTGTTGAATGCCACAAGCTTCACCTCGTACAGCCGGCCGGGGACTGGGGAAGGTCACAGGCGTCACTCACTAGCTAGAGGAACTGTGGGGTCACGCTCTCCTCCCCAGACAGGATTCCATCTCCAACTCAGCACCCAGCCTGTCCAGTCCCCACCGAAGCTGTGGCTGTCTCGCTCCCTCCCCGCAGCCTCCTCACCTAGCTGGGTCAGCTCATACTGCTTCACTTTCTTCTTGAGCCGGACAGGCCCCACATCCCAAGCCTGGTCTCCACGGCCCCCTGGGGGGCTCTCACCGTCAGCCTCCTCCTCGGCCCCCACCTCCCTCCAGTACAGTTTGTAGCCAGAGATCTGGGCGGGGTGAGGGGGCGGCTGCCAGGACACAACCAGGGACTCTGTCCTGGCCCGTACCTTCAACTCTGCAGGAGCAAAAGGGACTGGGAGGCAAGAGGAGGAAGAAGAGGAGGAGGAAGGGAGCGGGGAATGAGGAGGAGGAGGCCAGGGACAGGAGGGGGGGAGTGGCAGGAGGAAGCAAAAAGGGGGGAGACGGTGTTGAGTGACAGCCTTGCCTGCCCTCTCCCAAGATCACCCCTCAGCTACCACTCTGTGTGCCAGGCCAGGGCTGCTGGAGAGGCGAGCTCAACTGCTCCACAAGCCTGGAGTGCTGGCAATGGAGGGGTGTCTCCTGGGCACTGCGCAGGGGTAGCAAGGAGCACCTCTGTGGCAGGGCGGACGGTCCCCGGCGTAGTGTAGGTTCTGTAAGTTTTCCGAAGGAATGTACGCATGGGTACTGGCAAGGCAAGGGGGTCACGGGGGGTTGCTGAGGCCAGGAAGGAGGGGTGGAGCCACTGGAGCGGGGACCCTAAATGGAGCCTAAATGTGGGGAGCTTACTCTGTGTTACACACTGTTCTAAGCACTTTGTACATATATTTTAACTCCATCCTCACAACCTTATAAAATAATGAAAATACCACTATCCCCATTTTACAAGCAAGAAACTGAGGCTCAGAGAAGTTAAGTAACTTGCCCAAGATCACATAGATAGTATATGCACCAGGGTTTGTCTGCATTTAATCACTCTACTATTGGGCCTTTCAACAAAACCAGTAACAATCATAATCATGGAACAGCTGCTATTTACCAGCTATTGTGTACTAAACACTTGTTTACAGTACATTCATTATCAATCTTCATGCCTCGCTTGCAAGTAAATGAAGCCTTAGAGCTGTGAATGGTGTGTAGGAGGGCACACAGCAGAAGGGGCACTGGAGCCCAGATGTGTCTGTGAAGGCCAGCCCTTCACCTCTACACCCACCCTCCCTGACCGGCAAACAGAGGGCACCATGGCAGGCCTCTGGTGGAGAGAGTGGCTGGGTTCCAGGGCCACACACACACACATGCCCCCGGGGCCTGGCCCCTCGGAGCCCATACCGTGGCTCTGGTTGTGCATACTGGGCGTCCTGTGCTGCATCCACTGGGAGGGTGCCCCGTAGCCGGCCCCCGTGCCTGCCGAAATCCGGACTTGATACACCTTGTTGGGCAGAAGTGAGTTCAGCGTAAGCTGCGTCTCATTCCCTGGCACTTCGGTGGAGAAAATCTGATCTGTGAGACAGAAAAGGCTGGCTGCTGGGAGGCCACCTGAAAACAATGGCCCCTAGAGTCCCCTACACAGACTCCTCCGCCTCAGACCCTGGGTCCTCAGTGCCCATTGGAGCCTGAGGCCCTCTCAGCACTGGCTCCGTGCCCAGGTGGACTCCATGGCTCCAGGGCCAACCCTGGGCCTCCTGCCCTAGCTGACGTAGCCATCAGCCTCAGCTCCAAGTGGGGTGAATCATGGCATGCGATCCCCACTTCGTATAAGCGGTCACTGACACCCCCCTCCAACACACACACCAGGGCGCAAGCAAAGGGGTTGGCTGTGAGGGCCATGGGGCAGGGCCTGCCTCCCAGAGCCCTGACAACCACTCAAGCCCCCTGCCTCACCTTTCCCTCCCTCTGCACCCTCACCTGGGCCCTCCAGCAACTCGCCTTCTCCTAACTCTCCCTTTCAAACTCCTGCCCTAGGTTACCGACACCTGCCCTAACACGCCCTCCCCAGTGCTCCATTCTCCCATCCCACAGGTATCTACCCTCCACCCCCACCCCACCCCCGACTCCCGCTTTCCTATGCCTCATCTGCTCTTTGGGCTGGAGGGAACCCTAGGGATTACCTAGACCACCTGCCTCATCTCACAGATAAGGAAACTGAGGCAGGGACTCAGCAGGATGACGCACTGCAGATGCAGAGGAGGCAGGGCCAGAACCCAGGCCTCCCTCCCTCTGCCTTGCGTTGGCCCTCTTTTCCCTCCTGCCACCTCTGCCCTTAGCCCATGCTCCTCTTCTCCAGGCTCACCTTTCCCTGCTTCCCTGCACCACCTAACCTCCTCAGACTCCCCACTTTCTGCTCGGCTTCTCAGAGGCTCTGACCAGCTCTTCGCAGCCCCAATTCCCAGCCAGGTGGAGCCCGCACCCTGCCTCCACTCACCTTCCTTTCCCAAACTGTACTCTATCTTGTACTTCACCACCTGCCCATTGCTCAGGCTGGGAGGCAGGGGCAGCCACGCCACCCTGATGTCCGAGGGGTTGGGGCTGGACAGGGAGAGCTGGGGCGCTGCACTGGGGACTGAGACAGAAGAACACCAGCATGAGCTCTGCTCCACCGACGTGGAAGGTGAGGCCCAGGAGCGGTCAGAGACTTGCCCAGGTCACACAGCAAGTCAGAAGTAGGCCCAGGACCAGGATCTGAGGGAGGAAAGGGAGCCTCTCAGGGGAGCCCCAAGCTGGAGAGGAGGAGACATCCCTCCCACCCTGAAAACGGTTTGGGGCACAGTCTTCCACATCCAGTGGATTAGTCACTGGTCCCTGCTTCACCGGATGGTACGTAGGGGTCAGGAAAAAGGGCCACGTGATACAGGAAATCACAAGCTGAGATCTCAAGTCCCAGTTGTCCTACTGACCCTGGGCAAGTCACTCTCATTTTCTGGACCTCAGTTTCCCCAATTGTAAATTGGGTGAAGAACCCATGCCCACCCCTTTTAGGGTACAAAAGATGACACAAGGCAGGTAAAAGAGCCTGCCTGGTGTTCACTAGTAAAGAGAAGCCCAGCTACCACTGCTAGGGAATTCTCTGGACCCCAAGGTGCCCATTGCAGGTACAGAGGCCCTACCATCGTCCAGTGTGTGGACCAGCGCTGGGGTGGAGGTGCGGCTGGCCCCCAGCTGAGAGTAGGCCACGACGTAGAACTCGTAATCCGTGTTGGGATCCAGGTCCCGAACCTGTAGCTCTGTCGTGTCATTGTTCACTGCAAACTGGTACTCCACATTGTCCATGCCTGGGACGATGACACAGGGGACAAAGGAACTGTCACAGGAACAGCACCAGCGGCCCACCAGCTGGAGGCTATCCCATAGTCCCAGTCTCCGGACCAGTCTGTTCATAGCTACACGATCCCAGATAATCTGCACTGGCGAGGAGAAACTCCCCCGGCTCCTAGTTCCACTGCACTCATTCCTCCACTGGTTAGGAAGTTCTTTCTGGCACCTGAGGCGACTCCTACTGCATTTAATAGCAGGCTCCAGGAATGTCAAGGCATTTTCCCTGGGAGGAGAAGAATCCTCTCCCTCCTCTTTGGTAAGATGTGACTGAAGAGTAATGTGCCACGTTGACCCCTCGAGCACCAGGCCTAACCCATATCTATGTGTCGTCTCCTGTGGGCTCCCACCTCATCCTACCCTAACTGCAAAGGCAGCGACAGGCCACCCCTCAGTCACCCAACTTGTCCCCGCCCTCACGGCGTCCCCGCTTGGGCTTTTGCTTAGGCCTTTGCTGGTAGTCTCCTCCCACTCCCCACCCCCCCCACCCCCGCAGACGTACCCCGAGCCTTCTGGTAGTGGAGGGAGAAGCCAATGATCTGGTCGCTGTGCAGCTCCGGCCGCTCCCAGGCCACCAGGACGGTGGAGCTGCTCAGCGGTGTGGCCGTGACCCGCGTGGGGGCGCTGGGCAGCCCCTCGCGCACAACTACTGCCAGCGGCGCGGCGGCGCACGCTGTGCCGGCGCCGTTCTCGGCCACGCACTGGTAGTAGCCAGCGTCCTGCAGGCCGATCTGCGTGATGACCAGGCTGCCGCCGCCGCCCTGCACCTTCACGCGCCCGTTGGGCCGCAGCGGCACCCCATTGTGCAGCCAGCGCAGCGCGGGCCGCGGCTCGCCGGACGCGCGGCACACGAAGCGCGCGGTGCTGGCCCGCGTCCGAGACAGCGCCTCGGGCGCCTGCGAGATGGCAGGGGCCGCTGGGGGCGAGAAGGAAGCTGACAGCGCGCTCCGGCCACTGGGGACTGTGCCGCTCCAGCATCCCCTCCGGTCTCTCTAACCTCTCCCTGATGCACCCCTGGACCTCTCCTTCTGCCCACTTACCCCAGCCCCACGTTGACCAGCCTCCTCAGCCTCCCCTCCTCCTGGGTTCAACCCCACTTCCTCATTTATCGCCTCCTTCTCCCCTACCAGATTTCCTCCTGTCTACAGTTATTTCTGTCCGGAGCAACCTCGTCCCCTTGTTTTCTTAGCACCTCTCAGAGTTCTACCACCCCGTACGCCCCCCCCCCACCCCACTCCCCGCTAACCTCAGCCCTACACCTCCCCCATTACCTGAGTTCCACCCAGACCACCCCTTCCCACCCTCCAGTCACCCGGGCGCTAACCGCCCCTCCCTCCTTCCCACTCCGACGATCTAGTCCGTCCCCTCCAAGACCCGGCCTTCCGGAGAGCTCCTCCCACCAGCTCCACACCCCCACCCCCACTCCTACCCGTTTTTCCTGCTCCGGGAGGTCTCTCAATCCCTCCAACACGCCCAAGTGCCCGCTCCCCACCCCCGCCCTGCTCCGTGTTTCCCTCGGTCCCAACTAATCCACCCCAAATCGGTGCCCCGCACGTCTGCTCCCCCAGCCTTCGCCCTGCCTCACCCAGTATGCGAAGTTCAGCAGCGGCGGTGGCAAAGTCGCGCGTGCGGGGCTTGTTAGCGCGACACACGTAGACGCCAGAGTGCCGGGGCTGCGCGCTGGTGATCAGCAGGTTGGTGCGGCCCAGGACGATGACGTCGGTGGAGATGGGCTTCCCGTCTGGGGAAGAGAAGGGAGAGCGCCGGAGCGGGGAGGTGAGGACTGCCCTCTACCCACTCCCTGGACCTCGGGGCCTCTCTACACTGGGCTTCTGAGGCCACAAGAGTCCCCGGTTGGAGTCTCAGTTCTTCCACTTGCTCGCCAAGTGACCCTCTCTGAATCTTAGTGTCCCCCTCTGTGATATGAGGAGATAGTCCCTCACCGGAAGGACTGCTGTGGGGGTGGAATGAAAACCCCTGGCACAATGCAGGCACATAAATAAATGCTCAGCACACTAATCAGTGATTACTATTTCCATTGTTGAAATTGATTTTCCCAAGGACACCCTTTGTATGGCCCTGGCCCAGTCCCTGTGATGAAATATGACTGGAAAGGTCTGACCAAAACCAAATATTTGAGTATGTACAGAAACTTTCATCTTGATGTGAAATGGAAACCATTTTAAAAGTTCGTGCCTGCCCTGGCTGGTGTGGCTCAGTGGATTGAGCGTGGCTGCAAACCAAAGGGTCGCCAGTTCCATTCCCAGTCAAGGCACATGCCTGGGTTGTGGGCCAGGTCCCCAGTAGGGGGCGTGTGAGAGGCAACCACACATTGATGTTTCTCTCCCTTTCTCCCTCCCTTCCCCTCTCTCTAAAAATAAATAAAATCTTAAAAAAAAAAAAAGTCCTTGCCTTATGGACATGAACAGAAAATTCAGGGGAAAAAATGCAAATGGCCAAGAATCGCAAAAAAAAAAATTGCTCAACTTCACATAATCAAAGAAATGCACACCAATAAATACAATGATTTTTCACCTATCATAATGGAAAAGAGTTAAAACCAGCAAGTTGCAATGCGGGAGAAAGGGTCAGTGCTAACAGGGCTCCACAGGGCTCCACCCGAACCTTGGGGTCAGGGGTTCCACTTATGGGCGCTGGTCCTGGGGAGATGTGACCAGGGCTGGCTGAGCACTGTGGTGTCAGCTGTAGTGGGGGACAAGTGGAAAGACTTAAAAATTCAACAGTAGGACCTGGAAGAGTACATTGCAGCTATATTCAAATGATGGAACATCCTATAGTCTTAATTATTTTTCGAAAAAAATTTAAAGATGGGGAAATGCTTATGAGACACCGTTGAATGAAAATGGGACCTGGAATTGTAAATTCAACATGCTCTCAATTTCAGGGGGAAATGTACAAGTGCCTAGAAAAAAATCTGGAAAAATACATATGTTAACAATTTTTACCTCTGAGTGGCGAGATGTTTTGTTTCGGCTTTTCTCTAGTTTTCTACAATGAGCACAACAACTTTTGCAATCAGAAGAAAAGAAAACAAGAGGCCCTTCCCTAACTCAGTGGAGCAAGTTCCTGGAAAAGGAACTGTGCCCAGGGTCAGGAAAGAAGTTCCTTTGCGGCCTTTCTTTTCCCAGCCTCTGTCCAGGAGTGTCATTAGCAGAGTTTTTCTAAGTGAGTTCCCGAAACTACCAGTGTCAGGACCCTCTGGGACAGCAGGTCTCAGATCCCTCTTGTGCACACAAATCATGGATTTCAGCGGACCCTGAGGTGCGGAGGCCGAGGGCAGGACCCAGGCTCTGCATTTCTGACTAGGCCTCCAGGTCGTGGATGCGAAGACCACTGGTCCAGGACTCTCCAGGCAGGAAGGGAGGGGGTCTGCAGTTCTCTCCCCGATCGTTCAGGTGCACAGTCAGTGTTTGAGAAACACTGATGTTGAACTTCTGGGCAACATCACAGGCTTACCCCAATAACAGTATGAGGTCCCTGCTGCCCTGGGATCCCCCTAACTAGGCAAATGTCACACCTCCAATGAGGCCATGCAGGTAAAGGAGGTGCAAAGATTTCAAAACTGTTCTATCTCATCAGATCAGTGGGAGAAGGTATATAGTTGTTTGGTTTATTATTTTTCTTTCCTTGTTTGTTTTTTTTTAATCCTCACCTGAGGACATACTGAGAGAGAGAGAGAGAGAGATGTGAGAGAGAAACAGTGATCAGTTGCCTCCCACGCGAGCCCCAACCAGGGATCAAAGATCGAACCCACAGACTAGGTATGTGCCCTGACCAGGAACGAACCCGCAACCTTGAGGTGCACGGGATGATGCTCCAACCCACTTAGCCACCAGGCCAGGGCTGGTTTGTTATTTTTCTTTAAGCTCTGCGTATGCATTATGTGCTCTTGAATGTGAGACACAAGCCTACAACAAGGAGGCAGTGTGGGGTAACGGACTGAGCCAGGAAAGAAGGGTAAAGAGGGCTAGGTTTAAGACTTACTTCTGCCATCAGCTTGGGACAAATCGTTTCTTATCAACAAACGGAAACAAAGATAATCCTTGCTTTTCTTCCATACAGAACTGTGGGGGTGGTACAGCAGAAAGAGGACTAGCTCTACAATTTGGGTCCTGGCTTTTGACCTGCCTCTCAGTCTCAGCTTCCTCACCTGCCCACTGGGAATCATAGTCCTAGCCCCTCCCCTCCTCCACGGGCTCTGGGAAGCCCAGGCAGGAGCACAGGTGTGAGTGTTCAGGGGACTGTAAGGTGACGGTTGGCCCAGCGCCTTCATTACCCTGATAGCATCTCCTGTAACGCAGTCCCACTTGGCACTTATCACTTGCTGATACCATCAAGCCTCTCTTCAAGGCTGTGTGTCTTATCTTCCTCACCCAGACTATGAGGGTCCTGCATCTCTCATCTGGGTATTTTATTCCCTGTGCCCAGCTCGAAGCCAGGCACACAAATGAGAGGCACACTGGGTAGGGGCGACTTTGTAATTAAACAGAGCGGCAGTGGGGGCCTGATTCCACCTGACTTGATGGCTGTGTGGTACCTTGCCAGCTCTCACACACTCATCTGCCTCACTGTTGTGAGACATGAAATAAGTAAGGTAAGAAGCCAGCCTGGGGCCCACACTGAGTAAGGTCTCAATAACAACTTTGTGAGTGGCAAATTCCAAGCCCCTTGTAATGGGAACATGCTATGCAGATTGATGACTAAGGGTGTCCAGGTCCCCCACCCATACTCAGCCCTGGGAGAGGAATTCCTGCCACACCAAAGGCTAGTGACTATGAAGTGGTCACCATTATAGCTTCCTGACGTGGGGACACATGAGATGCCACACCCCTCCTGTCCCATGCCCTTCCAGTGCCCTCCCTCCACTTACCCTGCCGGACCCAGGACACGAAAGGGGTGGGGTCAGCCGAAGCCACACATTCCATCACCACACTCTGGCCAGATACCACTGTGGTGTTCTCTGGAGCTGCCACAATGACCACGTCCTGCTCCCTGGTGGACACCAGGGACCCTGGAGAGAGGGCAGACCAGCAGGCAGTCTTAGCATTCGGCATCTTCACATGCCCCCGGCCCCCGGCGCCCCTGGTGAGGCAGGTGGGGCGGGGAGCAGCCAGCTCCCATTGGGCAGACGGGAAAAGCAGCCACACAGCTCCGCAGAGCTGGGACTGGGGGCTCATAGCGCTTTCTCTTGGAGGCAGGAGAGGAATAACCTGGTCTCCAACACCCCGCCCCGCTCTTCCCTGCCAAATCGAACCCATGCGCCAGGTAGAGGACAGTCAGGGTCATGAGTAGACTTGGAGTCAACAGTCCTAGTTTCTAGTTTTAGCACTTATGAGCATCATCATCACCCTGCAGTGTGACCTTAGACAAGTCCCTTCTCCAAAGGGCCTCGGGTTTCCGTGTGCGAAAGGGAGGGGGTGGGCCCAGGTTTCTGCCGCTTAGCAGCTTCCTGAGCACTGATTCCTGCCCAGTTCTCAGTGCAACTTGGTGCCCTGGGTCAGCATGGCGAATACCTGGTTCGTCCAGCAGGTGGAAACAGAGACCCCAGGCGCTGGAGGGAGAGCAAACCAGACTCAGCAGCTCACAGCTAAGACCCCAGGAAGTCGGGTGGGATTGGAGGTTGGGGGTGGGAGGAGATGCCCACGGCAACGGGAGGAGAGTGAAAGGCCTGAAGTAAGATCCGTGGAGGGTTGCTAGGTGCCAGGCACTTTCTGTTCTCAGCCTCCCAGAGCGGGACATTTGATAACCAGCTCATGGCCACGCAGATGGTGAGTAAAGCAGCCAGGATTCAAATCAGGTCTTTCTGACCCCAAAGCCGGTGACCTTCCTACTGCATCACCCTGGGACGGGAGCTTTTCAGAGAAACACCAGACTGCAGGGAGTCAGATTTTCAGGGCACAGCCAGCAGCAAGGGGCAAATTCCCCCACGCCCAGGGCCCCTGGGGCACACAGAGGGACAGGGACCAGGGCTTCAGATGCCTTACCTCCCCATCCATCTCCAGCCCTGGGTGCTCCAGCCAACCCAAGGGAACACAGGGTCTCCACAGGAAGGGAGCCCTGAATGGGGAATCCAACCCCAGGTCTCTTCCTGACTTGCTGGGGGGCCCCGCCTTCTCTGGGCTTCATCACCTCACCTGTCTGGCAAGAGTAATGCCCCACCACCTAATGAGGCATGGCTTGGACCTCATGGGGTCCCCCCAAACTCGGAGGTAGCTGGCTCGAGAAACACCCTGGTTTTCCCCAACTGCCAGCCCCCTTACCTCTGCGGGCCACGCTGAGTAGAGCCTCCTGGCTAAAGCGCTGCTGGGCTGAGTTGGTGGCCACACAGCGGTAGGAGCCTGCATCACTCTCCTGAACGTCCAGGATCTGGAGAACGCCGTTGGGAAGAGTGATGAGCCTTGGGAAGGGGAAGAGGGCACCTGTGAGGTGGGCAGGAGCTCTGCAGGGAGGGTGGCACACCCAAACGGGCCTCCTCACTCCAGCCTGAAATACCTACAGTGTCTCACTTTCAAGCTTAATTCGTAATTTAAAAAATGCAAATTAGAACTATACCACCCTCATCTATCAGATGGGCAAAGGTCAAAAGGGTTCATAACACCCTACTTGGACGGAGGAATGTGGGGAAGGCTCTCCTGCCTTGTTGGGGGCCATGCCAATCAACACAGCCTTTCAAGGGCAGGCTGATGATATATCTTAAACTTGAACCTGCTCGTGCACCCAGCAGCACCACTTTGAGGACTCTATCCCACAGGTATTCTCATGCATGTACGCAAAAATGTGTGTTTAACAACATTCACTCCCGCGTGGTCTTTAATCGCACAAGACGAAACAATCCAGTGTCCACCTGTAGGGTGGGGACTAGCCAAATCGGTGGGGGTCTGTTCATACAATGGAACGCTAGGCAGCTGGTACAAAGGAGGCAGCTCCATGTGTGCCAGTACAGGGAGATCTCCAACATGTGTGTGGTGCAGAACAGTGTGTGGGGGCTTATGTACCCATACACGCTGGCACTGAATGTCCCTGGTAATGCTGGCTGTTTCTAAGGAGGGGCCCTGGGATCCTGGGAGCTGAAAGTGGGAGAGAACTTCTTTTTATCATAGAGTCTTCTATACCTCCTCCCTCCCCTGATAAAGTCCCTTTTATTCACACTACTTCATCTGACCCTCAAAACAAGCCCAAGAAATGGAGGGGATCACAACCTTCATTATATTGGTGATGAAACTAAGGCTCAGAGGGAGCAGGGGATTTTCCCAGGATCTCACAGCTGGAGCAGAGTTAAAACTTGAATCCACGTCTCCTGGTACCAAATCCCACGTTTTTCCCACCTGCCTGTCTCAGCAGCCCTTAGATGGCTGGGAATGACAAGGGAAGGGACGTGGTCCCCAGCAAGCCCCAATCAACATGTACATTGCTGCGGAAGAGCAGGATGGATGAGGACGGTGTTCTCTGCCTTCCTGGTTAGAGGGCTGGAATGTGGCTCAGGCTAGGGAAGCCGGGACCTTGCCTGAGAGACAAAGCAATCCAGGGCAGGGAAGTGTCCATGGTGGTGGGCTCTGGCCCAAGCAGGGAGTGAGTGGATCCTCCTGGACCCTCCAACCGTGATCCCTGCAGCTCATGGTTGAGAGTTCTAATTTCTCAAGAGAGCAAACAGTGCTGGCCCCTGGATTAGTTGGACCAAGGTCAGAGAGGAAATAGGGCAGCTGTGCACTTGGTGCAGAAACCCCTTAGCTGTGGCGAAACAGGGTATAATAAAACCTAAACACAGGAGAGTAGAACTAGCTCAAGGGTGTTGGGATAGAATTCTGGCCATGGGTCTGGAAACCTACTGTGGCCCAAAGACTTAGAGAAAAAGAAAGAAACCTGCATCCGTCCCTTCCTCACCCCAAAGGCAAACCACCTCTGCCCCAGCGTCTTATCCTCGGCTCCAACAGCTGCCCACACCCAAGCTAGGCCGATGTGGGAGAAGGAACAAGGAGGCAAAGCCTGGTTGGAGGTAGAATCCTGGGCCATGGCCCAGCCTGCAGCCACAGAAAATTTGATGGGAAAGACCAAGCAGGGAAGGACAAGCAGGACTCATCTGTGAAACAAAGCCCGGGCCCCATCCAGTCTCTTCCCCCTGAGACATTCTGCCTTCAAGACCCCTTGTCCTCCCTCGGCCCAGCTGGCTGACTCTGCCTGCAGTTCCTGCCAGGAGCTGCCCACACGTCCTAACCCCAAAACGCCTTGGTCTTTATAGGGAAGTTGTGTGCCAGGTACCTGAGAGCTAAGACCTCCTTTGACAAGTAACATTTCCTTAATTATGTGTGTTGAATGAGTGAATAAATGAATGAATGAATGAATGAATACCTTTTCCTCAGATATGCTGTTGCTACAGCTAACAGAGAGAAATAGAACTGCTGTTAGTATTCATCTAAAATCTTTTCCGTTTCGTTAAAATGTGGTTTTTCAGCCCTGGCTGGTGTGGCTCAATGGATTCAGCACCAGCCTGTGAACCACAGGGTCACTGGTTCGATTCCCAGTCAGGGCCCCCGCCTGGGTTGTGGGCCAGGTCCCCAGTGGGGGGGCGTGTGAGTCACAACCACACATTGATGTTTCTCTTCCTTTTTTTCTCTCTCCCTTCCCCTCCGTCTAAAAACAAATAAATAAAATCTCCGGTTAGTGGGGAAAACAGTCACAAGACCGTGTCTGTGAAGCAATTCCATTTTTGGAACATAAGTAAATGATATGTTAGGATATACACAAAAAAGTCAAGGGTGGTAGTGCTCTCACCAGTGACAGAGGTTTTCTCTGGAAACAGGATTACTGGGGACGTCCTTGTTGTGTTTTTTAAAAACTTTTGCAGTGAGTATTTATTAGTTTGGAAACATAAAACTTAAAAAAAATTAAATTGAAAACAGCATGTGCCGTCGCGCACTTTGTTCTGCAGCTGCAGGCGCTTGTGGGAGAGCTGGCGCCGGCACCTGTGGGTTCAGCGAGTGGCATCGCACGGCTCCGCCGCAGGTTCTCGCCTGAGAAGTGGGTGAGATAATTTCTGTCCTGCCTTCTTCGCAGCCCCACCCCTTTTAATGTCTCAGGAGCTCACATTCGCTAATGGACATAAACACCACCTATGAATCACGAGCTCTGAACACATCTGTACAATAATGTGAGCTGCATACCCGTTTAAAAAGACAGGGAGGAACACCCCAAATGATCATAGGGGTCTGTGCTCAGGTGGCAGGTGACTTTTTTCCCTGTTAAGTTAGTATATTTTACCATTTAAGCATTTAATTCAAATTCCAGATAGAATAAAATAGCTACTCAGAGAATGAAAAGAAACTTCTATCCAAAAGGAAGTTCTCATTCTCTCTAAACCTGACCTTGAGCCTGCTCCCACTCCCCCACGTGGCCCAGGGATTCAAGAACACAGAAGAAATGACAAAGCAGCTCTGAATTCCTGGGGGCCAAAGAGCCCCCGCCCTAAGCCCTGCAGAGACCCCCCTGGGGGGCAAGGGACCCTCGCTGAGGGCCACGCAGTGTCTGCAGACTTGATGGGCATGGGGAGATGGGTAGGGCCCAAGGCTGGACTGGGGGTCCACGGCATTGAAGTCCATCAGTGCCTCTTTGTGTGCCCTGACTGGGAATCGGTGCTCACCCAACTGAGCCACACTACGTCAGTGCCTCTTTGTAAAGCGTGAGCGAGTGGCGACGACAAAGCGATTTCAAAGGGGTCCAGGCACCCACTCTTTTATCCCAGTGGTTACAGATTTACTTTTATGGCCGCCTTCTATTTACGGTAAGGGTTGCTGGTTTTCCATTTTACTGTAGTGAGATAATGCTCCTTTTTAGTATGTGTTAAATTACAAAAGAGAGAGCTGATTTAAAGAAATGAACTAAGTGAGTGATTGTATAAATGGTTTAGGGATAGCCAAAATTATAAAGGGGGTTTATGAATGCCTGGATTTGGGGAAACATTGCTCTCATTGATGACTAATTCCCATGGAAGAAAAATTATCCCCTATCATTAGAAATTAGTATAAGTACCAGGGAATTGCCTTAGGGTCTAGTCTTCACCATCAGTTTCAGAAATATGCACACACCCCCTGACAGAGTGCGTTTATTAACTGCACATGTGCACGCCCCACACCAAGGCATATGGTCTCCTTCAAACCACTGGGCGAGTTTATGAATAGCATACTTGTGCATGCACTATATCTGGGCACGTGTGAAAGTACATACCTTGGGCATAATCAAGTTGCTGTTTTAAACATTTCTTTATTCCCCCCACACAATGTGCTGGGACATGTGAGCCCAGCTTATTTATAGATGAGGATCACTTTTCAGAGGACTTGGGGGCAAACACTGCCAGAGCTCGGGAACTGGCAGCTCCAGGCTCCTGGGAGCGGCTGTGGCTTCATGGAATGAGGCCTGAAGTAGATGTGGGGAGGCGAGGTCTGAACCCCACTGTTTGCGGAAGAACTCTGGGGAAGCACCCTCCCTGCCCTGAGCCGCGGGTGGACCACGCGATCTCTAAGCCCCCGGCAACAGGAGCCTCCTCAGACACGGAGGCTGCCCCACCCTGACCACTGAAGCCCAAGAGCCGGTGTGTCATCCACGCCAGCACAACGGCACCCGGCACTCTGAGCAGCAGCGGTGTGACCTGGGCCAAGGCACCTCTGTCTCTGATCCCTAGTTCCCTCATTTAACAATCTGGATAATAATGCCTGCCGTAGGCATGCGTACAGACCTGGAAGGACGTTTATTACATGTTAAGTGAAAAAAAGTAGAAGTTGACATGTAATCTCATTTCTGTTTTGACAAAAAGGTGACTGGAGAACAACAAAAACCCGGTACGTACAACACGATCCAAGTTTCCAAAGAGAATTTTTATGAACGTCCAGGGGGAAGTCCGGAGGACGGACACAGTGGCTTTCTCTGGGTGACAGGACGATGAGTAACTTTTGTTCTTTTCTATTTACACGAATTTGAAAGACGCGTTTCTAGGGATACACACTAAAAGAGGACAGTATGAAAAAGAAGAATACCTACCTTGAAGGATGATGGGAATGATTCATTGAGAAAACAGCTCTCACTGAGTAGCACCTGTTGTGACCTTGAACACAGGGAGATTTTGGGGGGCTCTCTCCCATTCTCTCTGGGGGCTGTCAGCAGTAGGCTCTCACTTGGGTCTTGCCCAGCAACTCCCAGGAAGCACCCACCCAAGAGCAGCAAGAAGCCCCACGTTTGGAAGGCACAGACCATGAAGTGTCAGTATTCCCGTGGCCCACTCCCTAGAAAGCTTGTCTGCGGAGTGCTGCAGGAGGGGCCGGGGGACGAGCCCAGGAAGCGTTCGGTTACACGAGGCGAACAGGTTTCAGCTCAGGGCAGCTCGGGGGCCTGTCAGCTCCAAGAGGGGGACTCACTGGCAGTTTCCTGACCTTGACTATAGAACTGTTTTTCACAGAGCCTCTTTAGGGACTAGTTTTTACAAAGAATGCACTTTGGGAACCATGATCTAATCCAGCCCTTCCATTCTTTCCCCTTTAACTTTACCGAAGGGGAGAATGAAGCTGAGTGAGAAGTGACATGTTGAGGACCCATGGGGCTAACTGATCACCCAAGTCGAAGGGTCCCTTATGTCTTGACCACTTGCCCTTCTTCCTCCTTCACAACTGTTACGGGGATGTGTCCTGTGGCTTTTCTACCTAGAAGTTTCTCCTACACTTCCACCCTAACCTAGACATGGGCAAAAGTCACAGGAGCTGGGACAACTCAACACACTCAAGACAGGGTAGTCCCAGCACAGGGAGAGCTGAAAACCAGCGCTTCTGAGCCCAAGGAGCCCTGCCTCCACTGGGAGAGAGCGAGGTGAGCACAGCTGGAGACGTGTAAGGGCAGGACTGGAGGGCAGCTGGGAAAGCCCACGGAGCCACCTTTCTGAAGATGTAAGAAAGCAGGGAGTGAGAACCGAGTCATGAGGTCAACTCGGAGACCACAGGTGTGAACGAGCCTTGTGCTCTCTGGCCATGCTCAGGTACGTCTGGGCCTGCCCAGGAGGCCACGAGAGGGGCCTCTGCTTCTCTTCCACCTTAGAAACTCTGCCCTGGCATGGCTCCAGGTGCCCACTGACCTTAGGGGGAGGGAGGAGGGTGAGACAGGAAGGACCTGCACAGCCCACCTATCAGAGGCTGCACCCTACAGGATGGACTGGAGAGAGGAAGAGACGTAGAAGCTTCAGAAGAACCTTGTAAAGAGGATACCTTTCCAACAGCCCTGGGACCTTGAACGAACAGCAGACATTCGCCAATGACTCATAGTGTGGCCTTGGATAAGCCACAGGTCCTCTCTGGCTCTCAGTCTCCCCCGTAAAGCGGGTGGTGGGACTAGAGACGCTCTCATGGACGCTATCACTCCCCAGGCTCCACAGCTTCAGAAGTGGCTTTCTTCCCAGGGAGCAGACTTCTCGCCCAACTTCTCTTTGGGGCCAGAAATGAGCTGACGGGCAGGCCATGCTTGGCTCCAAATCAGTTTGAGCAAATGGAGCCACCCTGATGCTACGAATCCCTGAGCCCTCCCCAGCCTACCCACAGGGACCCACTCTCCGCATCCCTGCAGGGCACTCACCGAGGCTCCTTAGGCACTGTCACCTGGTCCTTCTCCCAAGTAATGATGGGTGCTGGCAGCCCTTCAATGTGGCACTCAAATCGAGCTGTCCCGTTCTCCTCCACTGTCTGAGACTCCGGGTGCAGAGAGAAGCCTGCGAGTGCTGAGGATGAGGACGGTGACACGCAGGCCGGAGGGTGAGAACAGGGATGCACAGGCAAGGACGAGAGAGGAGCAGGGGAAGGGAGGCCACCACACGCACAGACAGTGAAACGCACACACGCAGAAACACGGGGTTTTAGAAACATAAGCAGAGCAAATCCAGACCAACAGAGACACAGTTGGAGAGAGGCCACCAGGGAAAAAGAGGTGGTCACAACTGACCAGATGCCATGAATTCCAAAGTCCCCAGGCTTAAGGTCAGCATCACGGTCAGACTAGAGTAAGATGCACCTTCCTTCTGGCCTGAAAATTATTTCATGGTGATCTCTGCCTCCTGAGAGGCCTCCCAAAAGGTGAGCTGCCCAGTGGGGCTTGACTCCACACACTCCACCTGCTGTAGGGTGGGGAGCTCCCTGGGGAGGCACCTCTGTGCCCCTGACACTCTTACAAGACTCGCTGGCAGGTTTCCTGGAGGAGAGCACAGAATTAGACTCTCAAACTCCATGAGAAGGAAAAGGAGAAAGAACAGATGGGTGGAGAAATGGGACTCATGGACAGTGAGGCAGACATACCAGGGAGGGACTCACTGAGCAGGATGGGAGGCAGGGGCAGGGGGCCTGGGCTCAGGAGACAGGCCTTTGTGCAGGTAACTAATCAGGATCCCACCTCCCATACCACGGGCTTCCTGGGTCTTAGCTCAGACCCTGGGTACAAGCACTTACTGGCAAGCTTGACCACTGCAGGCTGGCTGGCCACTACTCCAAGGGGCCCGTGGGCCAGGCAGGAATAGTTGCCCTCAATGACATCCGAGGCCCCAGGGGCCGCCTCCTCACTACCATTGGATGCTAGCGGCTGGGACAGCCACAGGGAGCCATTGGGTAGCAGGCGCAGGTGGTTGTGCTCCAGCAGGGCATCTCCGTCTTTGCTCCATGTGACGCTGGTGGGGGGTCCGGCAGCAGTAGTCCCCAGACTACAGTCTAGCACCGCCACCTGTGCTGGGGCCAGAACCACTTGCACAGGCCCCGTTCCACAGCTCAGCTCCACGGTTGTCTCCTGGGGCAACGGCAGCTCCCCTGCAGGGAGGAGAGGGCACCGGGGCCATCACTGTGTGTCCTCCCACCTCTGCGGCCCCAGCTTCTGAGTCACCCACCCCTGGACTGGGGCAAATCGTGGAGGAAGGGGCCTCCGAGAACGACCTGAGTATGGATCCTGGCTCTGTCCCTCACTGACTGCGATGCTGGGCAAAGTGCCACACTTCTCCATGCCCGTCTCCCCCAGCTGCCCGGTGTCCTCACCCACTGAAATACACAGTTCTTAGCAACATTACTCATAACAGGCAATAAGTGGAAGTGACCCAAATGCCCATCACCTGATGAATGAGTAAATACGTTACTCAGCCACCGAAAGGCATAAAGTACTGGTACATGCTGCAATGTGGAAGAAGCTTGAAAACTATATGGTGAGCACAAGAAGCCAGTCACCAAACGCCATATGTTGTATGATCTCATTTCTATGAAATGTCCAGAATAGGCAAATCATAGAGACAGAAAGTAGACTGATGGTTGCCAGGGACTGGGGAGAGGGAAGAGGAGTGACGGTTGAGGGACACGAGGCTTCTTTGTGGGATGATAAAAATGTTCTAGAATTGGGTGGTGGCGATGGTTGCACAACCTTGGGAAGATCCTACACCACTGACTTGTACTCTTTATTTTTTTTAAGGATTTTATTTACTTGTTTTTAGAGAGAGGAAAAGGAGGGAGAAAGAGAGGGAGAGAAACATCAATGTGTGGTTGCCTCTTGAGCACCCCCTATTGGAGACCTGGCCAGCAACCCAGGCATGTGCCCTGACTGGGAATTGAACCGGTAGCCTTTCGGTTCACAGGCCAGCACTCAATCCACTAAGCCACACCAGCCAGGGTTGAATGGTACTCTTTAAATGGTGAATTTTGTGGTATGTGAGTTGTATCTCAATAAAAAAGACATAGTAATGGCTTCCTGATGGGGCTGTTGTGAGCACCGAATGAGAGAAGGTACAGAAAGGAGCACAGCCCAGTGTCTGACCTGGCACAGGATCGGGGCTCAGTGACGTCACTCCCTCTCCTGGAACCTTACAGATCATCTGGACCACTTCTGCCCCAGCGGCTGGAGGAGCAAGGTACTCCTCCCTGCAGCTGATTTCCCCAAGGCCAGGCAGCAAGCCAGAGCCAGAGCCCAGCCTCCTGCCAAGGCCAGGGATCTTTTCTCTCCAGAGGCCCCAGGGGAGCCTGCAGCCCCAGCCCTGCCCTTGGCACAAAGGGAAGAGTAGGGGGACAGTGGAGGAAGAAAATGCTATCCCATGGACAAAACTAAAACACACAGAGGCCAATATATGTATATAATATGTAATATATACTATATTACATATATGGCATATACTTATTATAAATATATATTATTATTTATAGTGAAGATGTAAAATGAAGATGACTACATATTATAAATATATAATATATTATTATAAATATATAATATGTATATATTTAAAGATTTTATTTATCTATTTTTAGAGAGCAGGGAAGGGAGGGAAACACGGATATGTGGGAGACACATCAATTGGTTGCCTCTTGTGCGCCCCCTACTGGGGACCTGGCAGCAACTCAGGCATGTGCCCTGACTGGGAATAGAACAGGCACTTATAGTTTGCAGGCCAGCACTCAGTCTGCTGTGCCACACCAGCCAGGATACCAATTTTTATTATTTTAACCAACATTTCAGCAGCACCCAGGAACCAGTATTCCTAGAGAAATGGTTGGCCCTCCTTGTTGTGTCTCCCAGAAGGCTGACCTGCTGCCTCCCTGTCCCATGGAAGCTTCTTACCCTTTGACCTGACTGCTTCCTTCCAGGCAGAATGTGGTGTCTGAGGGTGAACCAGGGACCATGGCCCGTGCTCATTACCAGGCAGGTCTGTGCCGACAGAGCCACGTGGGGCAAACGGAAAGCACAGTGGCCAGGGCATCAGGGACCCTCGGTTCCAGACTCAGCTCTGTCAGTCTAGCCGTGTGGCCTTGGGTCAGTCACTTCTCCTTCTCACCTTAGTTTGCTCAAATGTACTGGGTGACACCTGAAATTCTAAGATTTCAGGATTATTAATGAACGAGACATACTTGTTGCTGAAGAAACACAGAGCATCACCTAGACATACACAAACTAGATAAAACCTTCCACACCTGAGCACATGCACCCTAGTCTGTCACACTTGTCGAAACCTGGACACACGTACCCACCCACACTTAGACTCCGGTCTGTCCCCAGGCTCCTTTCTTACCACCTTCAGAGAAGATCGAGTCTGAGGGGAGAGTCCTGACTGGCTGAGACACGGGGGCCAGGACAGCAGCCAGGGCTCTGATGCTGCCATGGGAAGGACAGACAGACAGACAAGGCCTGGACCAGGTCTGCGCCTCTGTTAATCTATGAGAAAGGCTCTGCTGGCCCCCCAGCTACACAGCGGGGCTCAGCATTGCCAGTGGGTGAAGGGAGGAGAAGGCAGCCCTTGCCCTCACCCATCTGCCATTCTAATCAGAGAAACCAAACTGGCATTCACGTCATGGCAAGCCATTTGCTGTGGCGAAAAGAGCATTTGACCTTGGTAGAGAGGATCGAGGTTCCAATCCTTCCTTCCACCCACCAGTGGTGGGACAGGCCACTTAACCTCTCCGGGCCTCAGTTTCCCCAGCTGTAAAGAGAAGATGATCATCACCAGGCTTGGGAGGGTTAGACAAGACGTTGGAAGTCAGGGCTCCAGCTCAGAGCCCAGCAAGCATCGATCAAGGAGTGGGAGCGCATCACTTAAAGGCACGGAAGGGGCTGCATTAATGCTAATCACTGTTCTTAGCACCCAGTCCTCACTATCTGAGGCCCTAGATTCCAGGATTCAAAGGCAGGTAAGCCCGGGCTCTCAGCCCAGCAGTCAGTTTGAGTTTCAGGGGAGAAAAGCCCCACATGACAGGAATCCCTGAGCCCTCCGACAGCCTCCCCACCCCCACAGCACGTCCGGGGCTTGGAAAATCCCCTGCCGCGCTGAACAAACAATGTGAACAGTTGGGGCCCGAGCAGCTGCTGGGTATGTCAGCAGCCTGGGCTCTGGCAGGCAGGACGGCGGCCAGAGGGGCCGGCGGCTGGCTGGGGAGCCTAGAGGAGGCTCCGATTCCCTTCCTGAATATTCATGGATCAGCAGATGTCTAGCTTCCCCACCTCTGAGGAGCCCAGCAGCACCCAATAAGGCAGAACAGGGAAACCAACAGGGAGGTACATGCAGAGAGAACACAGGAGAGGACGGGGCTGAGCCTGGAGCCCGAGGCAGCCCATGTTGGGAAGCCTGAGATTCCTCACTTTATAGATGGAGAAACTGAGACCCAGAAGGAGGGTCTCGTCTCTCTGCAAGGCAGTTGCCCCTGGACAAGAGGTTTCTCTCTGCCTCAGTGCCCTGCCCAGCTTCTGTGGTCAGGACATTTGTCCTCAGGAGCTCAGCTGGGGCACCAGCCCTCCGTGAAGCTGCCCCTGTCTTCCCCAGTGAAGTCTTTTCTGAGTCTGACATCACACAGCCACTTGGAAATCATCCTTCCTCTTGCCTAGATGGACAAAGGGACTTGGCAGAACAGGCCTTGACCTAGAGTCAGAGTCCTGGGTCCATCATTTGTTATATGACCTTGGGTCCACTACTTTCCTCCTTTCAGCCTGCATTTCTGCAGGTTTAAAAACGAAGAATCTCCACATTTCTCATTTCCACCCAAAGTCTCCCAGCAGCAGAGAGGAGCGCACTCCGGAGGCTTGTTCACTGCCTGAAGTGGTTTTATTTTGAACCTTGGGAACAGTTTGCATTCTGGGCCACCACACAGAAATGTTTGTTTTAATACAAAGTGGTTCCTATACCACCAATCTTTTCGTCAAAGGGATGCTCTGGGGAGTAGGCCTTGTTTGTCCAGTGGCGTTGTGGCCACCCGCTTCCTGCTACCCCCAGACCACGGCCATGGCTGACCCCCCAGGCCCCTCCCACAAGCATTTCTGGGCTGTCCCTCTCAGGACTGGGGCAGACACAGTGGACACGTGCCCTCGAAGGGGCCTCCCTCTCCCACAGTCCTCCTCGGTCTCCTCGAGGAGACCCTGGCAGAGACACGGAGCTCCTATGCTTGGGAGCCCCAAGGCCATCTCTCAATCTCCTTTTCTGACAGACTGTTGTACCCACTTACCGGAGAAGTCAGATTTTACGAGACCAGTCAGAACCGAGACAGAAAGGAGCTTTGCTGCTGAGCCCCAGGGTCAGCTCAGGGCTGCTTCGCAGGATCTGCAGGAGCCTGGTGTGAGCCAGGGTTCCGTTTTTCAGTAAAGTCTCAGGAAGGAGGTGGGTGAGGGGCAGGGAACAAGCCGAGATCCTGCCACAGACATCAGTGCCCTGTCACTTCTGAACTTCAGGGCCCGGGAGACTCACAACTTGTTTCTGATTTAGGGCCGTTCTCCATGACACCATCACCACTCTTTCCCAGGAGACACAAGTCAGTGTTTTTCAGAAACCTCCCTCCCTGCCCCCCCACCCCCAGCCTTGGCTACCTCCCTAACCGCACACTAAGCCTCTCTCACTAACAGCTGGACCGAGAGCTTGGGATGGTTGCCTGGGACTCAAGCAAAGCCGGAGCACCCCCTTTGGCCAACTTGACAGCAAAGCCACCCTCAGCTGCCCACCTCCTGTTCCGGGACCTTCTGTCCCCACCAGACCAAACCACCTCCCGTTCTCTGGAAGCTCATTACCGTTCCATGCGTTGCTCATGCTGCGCCCTCTCCCCACAGCAGCTGTGCATCCGGGACCTGATTTAGACACCTTTCCTTTGCTGCCCTAAAGGACCTGGGCGCCCTGACCACTGCGGCAACCACCAACACCTTTGGTTTGCCTTTCTCCCCAACTAGGTCACAGGCTCAAGATTATATCCTACTCAGCTTGCTAAATCCCCAGTACCTAAAACAGTACCTGGCATATAGTAGGTGCTTAGTAAATATTCCTTGAACACATGAGTGCACATGGGGAACACACTCAGAAAGATGCAGCCCAGAGCCCCTCATCATTTTTTCCAAGCCTCGATTTCCTTATCTGTAAAAATCACAGGAACTCCCTTCAGGGCTGGAGATGGTGTGATGTGAAACTGCCCAGCGTACTCTGTGGTGCCTAGAAGACACCCAACTAAATGCTTCAAAAGCACAGACACACAACAGCCAACTCACACTGAAAACTCTGTACTTGAACACTACCAGGACTAGGGCGCTCCCGACCTCACCTCTTCTGTTGTGTGATTCGCATGATTGACAGCATCCTCCTCCTGTGCCCACGCTTTTCTCCCTGTGCTCCACTCACTTGCCAGAGCGCTGTCCTCCAAGCTCCATGACAAGGTAATGACCCTCTGATCGAACCCTCCAGAAGGTTTGTCTCTGCACTACTTTGCACCTGAGTGCTGATTGAACCTTTGCTTCCCTGACCTCAGGGACCCCACAGCCCCTCAAATTCAAAGGATGCCTCAGCCTCAGCAGTAAGGCAGCATTAGCTGGCAGCCCACCTAGACCAGAGACAAGGATTCCACTTCTCTGCATGTCAAGCCCAGAACATCCTCTCTGGTTTTCCTTCCCCTGCAGCTCCCATCACCCCCCTCTGACCAGGCTGGGGCTGGGGTCCTCCCCAATTAGAGCTGCTCTTACTCTTCTCTCCCCCCACCCCAGGGAGCTGAAAGCCCCCAGGCAGGCCTGGCAATGACATCTGTTCTGCATCTGGAATTCTGTGTCAAATCTGGTTGCTATACCTCAGAAACAGTGGAGGCTGAACAGGAGACAGTTCAGGGAGGGGATGGGTGGAGGAGAGTGGATTCCAGAGCCCAGCCCCACCAACTGAGGGGGGCCAAGCCCAAAGCTGATAACTTCTCATGTGAGGGGGAGGGGGTGCAGAGAGATTGAACTGGGGTATGTGTGTGCCAAACCCCAGGAAAGTTTGGCTGCTCCAAGAGCCAGGAGACTGATTCCAGCCCCAGCTCCGTCCCTATCCATGTAACTTTGGGAAGTCAGTTTTCGCGTCTGTAAAATGGGTTCATGCGAAAACTATTTCTAAGTTCCTTTTAGTGCTGACATTCCATGATGCTCTTAACTGTGAGATCACTTAACTGGAAAGAGGTACCTGGAGGATAAAGACAGGAAATGCTAATTTGTACATTATGTGTGATGGACTGAGACAGGAGAGCAGCTACGGGATCAGGGAAGGTTTAGATTACTTCTGGATAAGAGACACTGTTAAGAGAAAGCATGTTTCACCTGGTTCCTGAACTCTAAGAGGGGGTCATAGAAGGCCACCCCAACACTCCAGCTGACAGGCTGGCCTCTGAGCCTCCAGACTGAGGAAGGGATGGGAGGGTGGCGGTTTCTGGGTGAGAAGGAAGAAAATCCCTTTCATGTCCTTAGAGGCCTTCTATTATTGACTTCTGGCTTCTCCACCCCCCAGATTCTGATCTGGTGAGAGGGAGAGCCCCACTTTTTGCATGCCATGAAAATAGCACACTAAGCCTTCCAGCACCAACCCATTCCTAGAAACGTTTCCCCAGTTCCCCATTCCTGACTCAAGGAAAGTGTCAGAGGAGAACGGGCCAGTCAGCATCCTGACCTTAATGCCAGCCCTTCGTTCTGCCATGACGAGGTTGTCGAACTGTCTATTATTTTTTGCTTCCCTTTCCCTTGCCCCTACAAACTGAGTTTATTTTCAAGTCCTACTGATTCTACTTCCTAAATATCTCTAGAATCCAGCTACTCTGGCCACCCCAACCGCACTACACTCGTTGCCACCATCCCCTCCTGGATTACTGTGACAGCCTCCCAAGTAGCTGGAGCTTCCTGCCTCAACCCTGCCCAATTGATTCTCCACACTGGCTGGAGTGAGCTGATGCAAAGCTGATCTGAAAACCCACCAAGAGCTGCCAGGGCCTCAGAAACCCTGGTGGGGCTGACAGGGCCCTTCGCGAGCAGGGTCCAGGCCAAACCCCCTGCTCTCCTGACACTCCGTGGCCCATCCCATTCTTCCCCATCCTGCATGCTCTCACCCTTTGTGCTGTAAGCTCCAGCCAGACTGAGCTTCATTCAGTGGTCTCAGCTAAGTCACCTCCCAGCACTTGCACATGCTGTTGTCCCTGGAAAACTTTCCCCATCCTCACTCTCCTTCTACAGGGCTAACCCAGGCTCTGCACTGAGCTCCATCATCCATTGCTTCCTGAAGGCAACCTTTCCTGACCTTTCCCGAGTACCTGTCAGTATCCGACACCCCCATCCCCCCGCCAGACTGGAAGCTTGGTACCAGGGACCAGGTCTGCCTCTTTATTTACTATAGTCTAGGCACCAGGTGCATTCTAGCCAAAAAAAAGTGCTCAGTAAATGTTTGTTGAATGAATGAATGAGTGAATGAGGACCTTGGTCCAGATCACTGTGGCTAGTCAGAACTTTGTAGCAGTGTCCCAGGCCTGCTGAACTTTGCATAGGTTTGGGACTGAAGGCTGGTGGAGTAGTTGCTTTAGCCACACACACTGCTGTCAAGGAAGCCCCAGATCTGTCCCTGCCACTGCCTCAAGCACTCCGGAGCAGACAGAGGCCAGGTCTCTGAGGTGCACTGAGCCCCTTGCCAGAGGCCCCACCAGTATTCCTAATGCTCGAATGCACTTCCCAGCCCCCGACCCGCTTTGTCGGGTGACACCGAGCCCATGTTTGGGGCTCCTGGAAAAACCAAAGACAGTGGGCAAGACTATTCCTTAATCTCCCGAGTTTCAGGGGATGTGCTCTTGCCCTCTTCACCTGACAACCCTGAGCCCCCCACTCCCCTGCGCCAGCTTTAGAACCCTGCCCCCAGGCCTCCAGCCAGGTGGGCAGTCAGCCTAGAAAGGGGCGTGTCTTTGTAGCGAGAGAAGGGGTCCCAGCGGTTCCCCGCACTTTTCCACCCGCTGTTTGGGTTTCCTGGAGATGGGCCTAAGGCCCGCTAAGCGAAGGCTCCTTCCCCCTCCGCCATCCCTGCTCTCTCCCACGTGGCCTGGCTGAATCTCTCTGGAAAGCCGCAGCAGCTGGAGAGAAATCCCCCTCCCCACCCCCACCTCCAAGTCCCTCCCCGACTCGCCCCGGACGTATCCTCAGCTCTCCCCTCGACAGGGAAGGCAAGAACGGGGCTAACAAAGCGGGCAGCCCATCCCCCTCCCCAGCCCTTCTACCTACCTTCCCCTTGGGCCGTCCCCAAACGCTTATGGGACAGAAAGCGACAGGGCTGGAAGCGCAAGCAGCAGCCCTAGGCATAGAGACTCCGGATTCCGTCACCCAACTCCCAGCCCTTTTTCCAGCGAGGGCAACTCTGGCTCCTACCCCAACCCCGAAATGAGGTGGAGGGGGGAGTGTTGGAGGAGGCCTTCCTGACCTGCCCCGGGGGGTGGGGGGCAGGAGTGACACGCGTCCCATCTCCACAACGACTGTTGGATACTTCCACAAAAGCAACTGGTTTCCTGCCCCTCCAGGCCACCGGTTTGGGGGAGCAACACTCCCTCCACACACACACCAGCCCCAGGGACCACACCCACCGGGCAAAGTTGGGGGTTTTACTGCCACCAACTAGTCCTTTAGAAATCTGCTCTGTCGTTCCCCCACCGCCGGCAAGGGCACTCCCCAAAAACTAAGGCCAAATATTAGCTCAGCCCCATAAACACAATTACACACGATCTTGACAGAGATGGAGGTGCAGACACCCCCCCCCAACCCTCCTCTTTCACGCACACTCAACCCCAAGACACGAGTGGGCAAGGCAGAGCCCGCCCCGCGCAAGTCACCAACACCGCAGCCACAGCCCGGCGATGCCACGCGGAGACCGTGGCACGCACTGCGGACACGTATGCCCGCAGAAGCCCCCTCCCTACCCTCGGCAAGCGCGCGCGCGCACACACACACACACACTCATACTCACTCACTCACTCACTCACTCCGGACTCGGAAAACCAAGGACACACACCCCCTGCGGACAAGTAAGAGCCGCAAACGCCCCCAGTCGCTGCTCGCAGACCCTTAAGCGCAGGCATCCCAGGGACCCGGTCGCGCAGCCCACGCCCCACCGACCCAGTACTCGTTCCGGACCCGGGATGCACGCCAGCCCCGCAGCCCCGCAGCCCCGCAGCCCCGCGCAGCCCCTGGCGCGGGCGCACCGACACACCGCAGCCGCTCCGGCCGCGGGCGCGGCGCCCGCCCTTACCGCGCGCGGCCAGCAGGCAGAAGGTCAGCGCGATTAGCCCGCCGTGGCCAGCGTCCCCCTGCGCCATGGGGCCGGCCCGGGCCGCTGCCGCCGCCGCCCCGCGCTCGGCTGCCGCCGCCGGGGGAGGGCGCGCGGGGCGTCAGTGGCCCGGGGAGGCGCGGCGCCGCGGGCGGGGGCGCGGCCTCGGGGGCCCGGGCCCGAGCGGGGGCCTGCGCGGGGGCCGGGGCTGCGGCCGCCTCGCCCGCCCCTCCATCGCCATCTTGGGCGAGCAGCCGAGGGCGGGGGCGGGGGGTGCCTCCAGCGGGTGCGGCCGCCCGGGCCCGGGCACCGTGACCCTGCAGCGCGCTGGGCTCTGCCCTGCTGGGGTCTGCGCCACAGTGCCTGGCCCCTCTGGGTTGCCCTGGGTCCCTGTTGGGCCGCTTGTTTCTGAGTCTGTCTCTTAGTCTCTCTGTCTCTGGGTCCACGGGTCTCTCTGCCTTGGTGTCTCCGTTCCTTTTCCCTGTCGCTGCCTCACGGTGCCCCCCACTCCCGCCCCCCCGCATCTCCGTGCTAGGCTAAATGGAGGCAGATTCAAGGCCCCTGTCTCTGCTCCGATGGCCCATCTTGCCTTTGGAGCCCAGTCCGTTTCAGCCCAAGTCCTGACCTGAAGCCTGGTTAGCTTCTCCATTTGCTGCACCAACAGACCCACTGAGGACATGACAGTTCCCCCTCGTCCCCATTCTCATTGCCATTCCAAGCTGAGGGCTTCTCTTGGCCTCTTTCCCCTGCTCTTGCGATAACCAGCCCAGGTAGGGCATTTACTCAACACTCAGCCCATGCAGACACCTCTGCAACCCTGAAAGGGACAAGGAAAGCTGATGGCTTTCATTCTGCACATAGGGGAGCTGAGGCTGGAGGAGGCGAAGACTTGCCTAGGGACCTGAGGCCAGGGAGCAGCAGATGCAGGACCAGAACTCTGGGGTTCTGACTCCAGAAGGTCATTTCCCGCTCATTCTTCAACTGTGCCCTCTCTGTTCTAGTGAGACTGGTTGCCTCAGTGTCCCACAAGTATTTCTTGCTCTAAAGCCAGGGATTCAATCTTCAGGCTGTGGTGGGAAGAGGAGTACAGGTTAAATGACCTTGCAAGACCAAGATGCTGTGGTTCTTTATTCCCTGTTTCCAGGGTTCCCATGACTTACAGCCAGGTTGTCTCTGTACCCAGTGGGTGCCTTACCCAGCTGTTGCTAGTTAACCCTTAACAATGACCTGTACTGTGCAGATCGAATGGACCAGGAACTCATTCATTCATTGCCAGGCCCATCAGCAGCGTTTGACTTAGCAGCCAATCACTCCTACTTGCTTCTCTTGGTGCTATCTGGTCATCGAGTCTTGAAGAGACATCTTTATACTGAAGATGCCCGCCTGTACGGCTCCAGGCTGCACCATCTCCCCTGAACCCCAGACTTATCCAGCTCCCTGCTCAACATTTTTACTGGCATCTCAAATTGAACATGTCCAAAATTGAGCTCTGATCTTCCTTTTCAAACCTGCTCCTCCCAGTTTCCCCCATCAGTTCCTAGCCGCTCCATCCTTCCCATTGCTCAGGTGGAAAATACTGGAGTCATCCTTGACTCTTCGTTTTCACACCCTTCTGCTCTGTCTCCCCACTGCCACTGGGACCCCAGCACTTCTCACCTGGGTTGTTGCAGTAGCCTCCTCATGGGTCTCCTTGTTCCTGTCCTTGTCCCCTTCATTCTTTTCTCAATATAGCATCAGAAGTGATTCTGTTAAAATGTGAGTAAGATTGTGTCACTTCTCTGCTCAAAACCTACCAGGGCCTCCTCGCTCAGAGCAAAAGCCAAAGTCCTTATTATAATGAGAAGCTCTGATTTGGAGGACTGTGTTAGCTTTCTGATCTCAACTCCTACACCACCCCCTTTGCTCAGCACCCCTCCAGCTACCCTAGCTCCTGGCTGTAACCTGATCATGACCAGCCCCTCCCTCCTGCCTCTAAGACCTTTGCCCAGCTAGTGCAAGTCTGAAACTCTGTCCCCACCCCTCCCGTCCTCACAACTTCCTCCACTCTCCCTACCCCACTTCTTTCTAACACGCTCTACATTTTACTTATTTTATTTATAGTCACCCCTCAACCAGAATGAGGGCTTCGTGAGGACTGGGATTTTTGTCTGCTAGGTTCACTGCTGAATTCTAAGCAGCTAAGACCAGCAGCAGTGTGTAGGTGCCAATAGCCAGGATAAGAGGTGCAATCACTACCCACAGGGACAACAGTGTCTAAGGGGCAGGGGGTCGCTGAAAGGATGGGAGCAACAGAAGGATGGTGTGGTGGGGGGTGTTGAGGGAGAGGGCTTCACAGAACTGTCGACTGTTGTAGATGTTCGTCCTGGGTCTGGACGGTTTGAGGAGGGTGGAGCCGCAGGGTTGAAGGGAGTAAACACGGTGTGAGAGCACAGGAAGTCTTCCGGAAACGGCAGAGCCAATAATTAACTGCACAGATATTCATGGGTCACCTGTTGTGGTGACACCGGGCACCGGGAACACTGAGGCGAACGTGGTTCTTGCCTACACCGCACTGGGTTGAGTGAGGGAAACAGACAAGAAGAGCACCTGGGATGGGGTGCAGGGAGGAGGGGCACCCTGACCAGACCTGGGGGGAGGCAGGGAAAGCTTCTGGAGAAAACAAATACTTGAACCTAGTGTAAGTAAAATGTAAGTGTGACCTGGGCAGGAAGGAGGGCAGAGGTGGGAGAGGAAGCCAACCAGGGAGGCTGGGACCTGATGAGGAAGGTCTTGTGTGTTGCCTAGAAAGCGGTTGATGATTTGGCTCGTGATTCAATGAATAAACGAAGGAACGAGGTGTCACCATATAGGGCCGCTGATTCCACAAGGCACACACAAAAATCCAACTCATTTCTGTCTTCGTATCTCAGCACACAGGTGTGGAGTAGACAAGAAGCATGGCGGGTTCAGGCCCACAAATCCAGTGTGAGGACGAAGGGGCATGGCTCTGGTCCTGCCTCTGTGGCTGATTTGCTATGTGACTTTGGGCAACTTCTTTCCTCTTCCTCGGCCTCGGCGTGGTCCGTGGGAAGAACAAGAGGCCTGGGGTATGTGTGATGCACTTTCTAACCAGCAATGCCAAAGAGTTCATGCCATTAAAGAGGGGTATGGCCCTTGTCTTAATTTCCTTCTTTTTAAATCAATCCTTAAAATATTCTGTTATTTCCCGCCTTCAAATGGTTCCGTGGAGTGCCTCCAAATGCGTGTGGGGTGTTCACGGGTGGAGGGTCGTGGAGGGCCAATCAACACGCTCAGGTGAACATCATTAGCCGCTGTCACTGGTTTTTACTGTTACAGAGTTTAGGTTGTTCCCATCTTAGCTGGGTAGGTATTGTTTAGTTTATAGCCTTGTTGGACCCTGAGAAAGATGTGACAGGAAGTACAAAGGAGCACTGGTGGTTAACCTACAAACATCTGATGCTGAGGAGAAAACACTGATTTTGCAAATTTGCTTGAAATTGATGGAAAAGAATGTTACAGTCTTCTAATCAAGTCACTAGTCACGAATATATACAAATGCTTTTTTATTTTATTATTATAATTTTTTAGAGAGAGGGAGAAAGAGAGGGAGAGAAACATCGATCGGTTGCCTCTCCTAAGGTCCCCAAACCTGCAACCCAGCCATCTGTGTGCCATGACCAGGAATCGAACCAATGACCTTTGGGATTGTGGGATGACACCCAGCCAACTGAGCCACACCAGCCAGGGCCAAAAACCAATGTTTAAAAAAATAAAATCTAGTGATAATTCACTCTAAGTTGGCATTTTGTTTACCAGAAAAGCAGACCTATTGTATCTAAATGTTTTTTTTGTGGAGAAGTATTTACCGAATAGATGTGAAATCTTTCATTTTACATTTCAGAAATTAAAAATTTTTTAAAGATTTTTTTATTGTAGCACAAAATTGAATTGTATCATGAAAGCATTTTTTGATCCTGTGGTTAAATTTCAATGTATATTTGGTCCTCAAATTTGATATATAGTTTTGTTTGTTGACAAATCATGGTTTTTTGGGGCAATTAATTTAAAATAAAAATAAATAAATAAAATCAGCACACATCCCTTCTTAAATGGGGAGGAGGGTTTTTTAACTCATCAATTTAATTAAATACACTTAAGTTTCCTTCAGTTAATGATGTATTGTTATACATTTTTTTCTCTGAGCCAATTCTAAGACAGAAGTAACACCTTGGGGACAGCTCACTGTGGGGATTGACAGACTAGGAAAAGGCTAGAGGACTATAGTTTTCATTCGTTTGGCCAGGTGGCTGGGATGGGATTAAATACAGAGAACGTGGGGGAGAGTGAGGCAGAGCAGAGGGAAGATAATTTGCTCCTTTAACATGCTGAGGATGAGGTGCCTTCACGGCATCCCAGTGAAGATGTTAAAAGGACCAGAAACGCCTTTTTGATCTGAGCAGCGAGATCAGACCCAGAGAAATTATTTTGTGAGCTGGTACTTCTCCTATCAGAACATCGAATGTACTTTCTTATAATATTCTTTATTAAATTGGCTCTCCTGCTAGACAGTAGGCTCCTTGTGGCAGGGACTGTGAATCTTGCTGCCTCTTGTTTCCCTGGCATCTATGCAGCACGTAGTAAAACCCCCAACGAGTGTTTTCTAGAAAGCTTCTCCTTTATCACATGCCATGTAAAAATGATGAAAGTTTTAAATAACTAAGTGGGTTCTCAAGAGAGCATATTACTGTGAAGGGGTTTGGGCATCAAAAACTGTTGAGAGGCACTGGCCTGAGTAATGTCTGAGACCTTTACGGGCTCTGTGACTCCAGATCGAGAATTTACGGGCCACTTGTCCCATGGGACCAGCAGGGGGGTCTGCGGACTCATGTCAGTCTGGAACAGATGATGGCGTGCCCCGTGGTGGGGGTAAAAAATATGTGCACAAGCTCTTTGACACCTCTCCCTTCAGCGAATAGGGTCCACTTCCCTGCCCTTTGCATATAGGCTGGCTTTAGTGACTCATTTCTAAAGGACAGAATGTAGTGAAGGTGATACTGAGTGGCTTCTTAGGTTTGTCATAAAGAAGACACAGCTCCCACCTGGCTTTTTGGAGGACATGTGCCTTTGGAGCCCTGGGCCTCCAGGTATAAAGTCTGGCCACCTGGAAGCCGCCCCGCTAGAGACCGTGTGAGGAGATCACAGGGAGAGAGAGATGCTGCTGTTCCAGCCCAGGAGCCAAATGTGTAAGTGCCGCCCTCCTGATGTCCAGCCCAGTCACCGTCTGACGGTGACCACACAGAGATCCCGAGCCCAGTCAACCCCAGCCGCACGTCGGACCGGAGTAATAACGAACAGGGGTTATTGTTTTCCACCACTGTGTTGGGGGTGGTTTGTACTAGATAACCAGAACAACTGCTGGAATCTTTTTCTTTATACATTAGTTTATTGATTTTAGAGCAAGAGGAAGGGTGAGAGAGAGAGAGAGAGAGAGAGAGAGAGAGAGAGAGAGAGAGAGACATCTATCAGTTGCCTCCCATACGTGCCCTGACCAGGAAACAAACCTGAAATCTTTTGGTGTATGGGATGATGCTCCAGCCAACTTAGGAGTCGGAGTAGGAGTCCTACCACACGTAGGAGTCCCACACTCCTTCCTTACTGCTGTCCTGCTCGGTCCCCCGGGGACCCACACAGCACTCAACACATCTCTGTTTGCACTGCCCTCCTGCTGCACATCCACTCCACTTCCAGACTGAGACTCCTGTGAGAGTAGAGAACGAGTCTGCCTCCCCTGAGCGTCCTCAGATCCCTGGAGCCGTCAGCACGAGCCAGGCCCACGGCAGCTGCTCAGTTCATGCTGCTGCGAATGGGTGAGTAAAGCCAGGATTAGCTTTCCACTCTGCACTGTGACCTTGGGCAGGACATACAACCTCTCTGAACTCTAGTATCTTTCTGGGATGGGGAGACATGGGAAGAATAGTAATGCTACCTAACGGATGTCTCTTAGCCTCCCGTGAAGATCAAATGGAACATGACGCCAACACAAGAAAATATTCTGTAGGTGGGGGGACATTCGCCATACAAATGTGTTAGTAGGTTCAGAGGGAAATTTGTCACCTGCTCAAAGATAAAACATGTTATCCCTAACAAGTTAATAACACCTTTATCCAAATAATGTGAATATTGGAAGATCGGCCCTTGGTCAGGCAGGTGGGAAGTATTTGAGGCCAAGGCAGAGTCCAGTCGGCCCCATGGGACAGAGGCTTCTGTACCCGCCCTACTTGCTCATGTCCCAGAACCTGCTGTTCCCCCAAGATCTCGGGGCTGAGTCACACTCCTCTTCCTGCCCAGCATCTATCTTCTCACCAGGGCTTGGGCCAGGCAGCTCATATCCTGGAGAGCAGACTGCTCCCGCGGGCAGTCTTACATGCCTTGGAGGAAGTGGGGTCAGACCAATGGCAGGAGTGCCAACTTGAACTTCATAAATCACTTCTAAGCCCCCTACTCGTGCGAGGCCTGTGCTTGGCACTTTGGCCTCGCTGCAATCAAGGAAGTATTAGAATAATACCATTTTAGGGTCCAAGTTTAGAGAAGCAAAAGGCTAGCTCAAAATCATAGCTGCTGGACTTGAACCCACCCGTCAGATTCCAAATTCTCTAGTCTTTCCCATGCTCCCCTTTCCTCTCTGGGCAAGTTCGGGGAGAGTCATATCCAAGACCCACCCCAGTACATGCTTTCTCAGCATGCGCTCAGTCCCTGAAGGAACTCAGATTTCAGGCAGATACCGTATTTCCTTGATTCTAAGATACGTTCTTATTCACAATTTTATATTTCTGCTATCAGGATCTTACAAACAGTAGTATCTTGTATTTTAGGAAATTTAGTAGGCAACCTGGAGACTGCATTCAAGTGTCTCTTTTCAGCTACCAACTAGTTTTGTGCCTTTGGGGAAGTCACTTTACCTGCCTGCACCTCAGAGAGTTTAGTCAGCTTGACTTTGGTACCCCTCTGCCACCTGACAGTTGTATGGCTTTGCGGTCTTCTCTGGGCCTCAGTGTCCCCATCTGATGGAGGAGCCACTGATTTTTTGAGAGGTCACCCCTTCTTTGAAGCTGCCAAACATGTATCCCCAATCATGCAGAAGTATAATAAAAAGCTGGGCAGCTCTGCGTGAAGTAAGGGCTGCAGGGGCTGCAATCCCTCGGTTTCCTGGCAGCAGCCTCAGCACGCTCACTTTGGCGAGGCCCTCTGCTGAGCTCTGGTTTGGGAAAGCGTTGCTCTGGGAGGCCGAGGCAGAGCTGGAAGACCTGCGCTCCAGCATGGACTCTCTTTAAACAGCTGGGATGGCTACGGTGTCATCACTTTCTGGCTGCGGGCCCCCCCCCCCCCCCTCCCCGCTCCTCATCTGCAAAGCAAAGCAGCAGATGAGAGGATTTCTAAGAATCTGTTCTGGCTCTAACATTCTGTGAATACAGTCTTCCACTGCTCTACCTCCCGGGCGCTTTACTCTGATTGCACGTTAGGATCACCTAGGGAGCTTAGTGAAAAAATACAAATAAGAGATGGCAGGCCTACTCCCGCCCCATGTTGATTAATTGATCCCAGGAGGGACTCAGATAGCAACATTTTTAAAAGCTCCCCAGGTCACTACAGAGCAGCCAGGGCTAAGGAGCACCACTCCTCCAGACCTCAAGTTCCAAAGAAAAAAAATTCCGACGACAGTTCAAAGGAGGAGTCCGAAAAGCTTAAATTAGGGAGAACTTGGCTCCTTTTGCAGTCTTTTTTAAAAAAGGTTTTGAAAATCTTTTTTTAATTTTTCTTTTGCAGTCTCTTACAAGTAAATTGGTAGATGGGTGCTTAAAAATCTGTAATTTATCAATCAGACAACCCTAACCGAGCGAGGTCAGAAGACTTTCCTCACCTGAGCCCTCGCTGGCCAAGCGCCGGCCTGCGAACCAAAGGTCACAGGTTCAGTTCTGGGTCCCCGATTGGGAGCATTGCGAGAGGCAACCGATTGATGTTTTTCCCTCTTTCTCCCTCCCTTCCCCTCTCTAAAAAATAATGAAATCTTTAAAAAAGAGGTTTCTTTCTCATCTGAAAAATTTTGGGTACTCCCGTATTTAGAAGTGATTGCTATGTGTCTGACTCGGCAGCAGGTACGACGGCGAGGACGGACCACATGTAACGCAGCACCCACTCTGGGTCTGCAGTCTAACTGGAGAAACCACCAGGGGCCAACAGCACGGCACTAAGTGCAGCACTAAAGCTGAGATAATGTTTGCTGAGCACTTTTATTGCATGCCAGGCACCGAAGGCTTTACGGTGTGGTGACTGAACTTAATCCTCACAACGAACTGTCAACGAGGGTTCTGTTATTATTCCTGTTTCACACCTAAGGAAACTGAGGGTCGGGATGTTATGTAAATACACCTAAACCCATAAAAAGCTGGCGAGAATCAAGTGCAAAGCTTGAAGCCAGGCTCTACAGCCAAGGCTGGTACCATCTCCATGGTTCCTATCCCAGGTGGGGAAGACTACCATACAAGCTCATTAGGATGCCGAGAGGAACCTGGGTCTGACCAAGTTGTTCATGAGAAAAATGTCTCGGTTGTCTGACACACCTTTGGGTGGCAATTCTCTGCCTGACAACCCTTTCAGGCCGATACCTGTGTGATCAGTCACGTGTCTCTCAGGCAGCAAACAAAGGAGATTCGATTTTTGAACAAACTGTTTCTTGAACAGTTTTCTTGAATGAATCAAGTTCGAGAACCAAGGTTCCACTGCATTTGCTGAGTGAAGAGTTGAGAACTGCTTCTCTGAAGTCACTTGGAATTCTTAACCGTCACTTCCAAGTCCAGCTAGTCAAAGAGCTGTTGCAGCAACCCAGTGTGACACGGCCGCCCTGGACTAAGGCAGGAGCAGCAACGGGAGTGAGGAGGGGACAGCGGAGACAAAGCAAAGCAATGAGCTGGCGTGGCAACACATTAACAAGTACCCCGCTGAACTACGACAGACAGTGGCATTCACATGTGCACTTAGGGGTGCGGCTATGACCAAATATACCACCGGAAAGCCAACATGGACAGTTCATGTTACAGAAAGGCAGTGTGTTTTCCAGCAACCAAATGGACAGAGGACCTTCCTGCAAAGAGGTACCACCTGGGACTAGAATGCTGAAATACACTATGCCCTTCCTGTAGGGTGCTTTTCCAGTAAAGGTGGGACGGGGTGAGAGGAATCCCTGGGAACTGGCCAAGGACAAATATCCCGCTTCCCAAACTTCGACTTCAAGAACTCAAGTCTGGGAGCCCTTTAGAGAGCACCTTGCAGTAAGAAGCACTCAGCAAATGCAACAATTCCACTGCCTGTGTCGAAGCTCAATCCCATCCACTCCGTGTTGATGGGAGCTCAGCTTTTTCCAGCGTGGCAGTGCCAGGGCCCCAGATCTGTGGATGGACTTGGGCTGATGAACACTTACACTCTGGTAATTCCCTGACCACTCAAAACCCCCAATAAAGTTATGGCTGGGTCTCATACTGCAGCCGTTTCCCCCCTGCTCACCCAAACAGACCATGGGATTGAGCGCTGTTTCCTCCTAACCACTGAGTGGATGAGGCTGGGCCAAAGGGAAGTCCCCAGGCTCCAAGGCCACAGCTCTTGCTCTGATGGGACCCGGGCACTGGAGTCCTAGACACAGGAAGCCTGCACCTCAGAAGTCTTTGCAGAATGCTTATGGCCAGGTGGGAAGCTGATTTTTGATTAAGTCCAGGCTGAATGGGAGAGACCAAGGTAGTCTAAGTGTCTCAGAATGCCATAAATGGGTTATGGGTAGGCTGAGATACTAATTTCTTTAGAGCTGGGTGGGCCTGGCTGGTCACTTCTGGCTGCAAGCTGCCTCAATAGGTTACTAGGTTAATCCAGTGCACCTCGGCTTACCCCAGAGCGTCATACAAATGTCTTTGTTTTTGGTCATGAGGTGAAAAGGTTAGGAAGCATTGCTCTATGGCATTGCCATTTAAAGACCATCTTTATTCCTAATAATTTTTGTATACAAATTAAAAGTTTAAGACCCAAATACATAAGATAGCAGCGGTTCTTTAAGATCATTATCCTTTTGAGAATCTGATAAAGCCAAAGTCCTTCTCCCGAGTGCACCTCCACTCATTCATGCAATATTTTGCATGCAAATTCAGAGGGCTATAGAATGCCGGTAAAGTGTCTGTTCTGGAAGGATCATCAGATGAGTCCACATTTATTACTTTTATGGGCTCATCGGCTTCTCCCTCCCCCCACCCCATTCTCTACTACAGCTTCAAAACCCCGGAGAATTGTCAAAGAAAAACCTGAAGAAATGATTACACCGAACTCCCTTCAAGTTTTCTGGGGAACATGCAGAAACCACTAAGTGGTATTCCCAAGAAGCGCGCGCCTGCTCAGGGAGGGTATGCTAATTATGGGCTCCAAGCACCACCTCCCGTTGCTACACCAAGTGCTGGGTGTTGGGAACCACTCACAGGCACAAGCAGCTCTGCACACATCCCTTTGGGTGGGGTGCATTTTTGGTTAGTGGGTGTGGTACTGGAAGCCCCATGTAATCGCCTTACAGTTTCCCTTCTCCAGGGCAAGCACATGACCTTGTTCATGGGTGTTCACCCCTCCACACTTGCCACTATCAAGTCAAGACTGTTCAAATGGAGAACAGGGGGAAAGAAGAACATTTACATCAATTAATTTTAGCAGCATCTTTATTGCAACAAAGAACCTGTAATAAAATGCAACAAAACTAATGTTTTGCTTTACATGATTAAAAGCTATGTAGCTGAAAATGAGAAAACCCATAAACTTACTGGTGTGAGACATGCAATTCTTTTTATACAAGTCAATGCTTAAAGCAGCAGGCACTTTATGTTCTAAAATTAAAGACCTGAACTCCAATTGTGCTGAATACAACATAAATTTGTACTTGGGTTATTTAAAAACCAACATACAAACACTACTTTTTCTGTCTGCGAGGGACTTCTGAAACGGTTACTCAAAGCTGTCTCTTGACAAAATACGCAGGAGCCAGCACCTGGCACTGACAGGCCTCCATACTTTAGGCTGCATGATGGACAGGTGGGGCTGGGAGAGGTTGGGAGGTGGACGTCAGGGCAGTTTCCTTATTCCTTCATGTCTGCTGGGAATGGACACGAACACCTCTTAGTGTGACGGGGCCATGGCTCTTTTCTTACTGTGAGCGGCTCCGAGGCGGGCTCCCAGGCTTCAGCACTCTGCGTCCCCGTCCCCAGGTCCCTCCACCACACCGAGGAGGACACACTCAGTATGGTTTTAATGAACTTCAGAATGTCATAAACCAAGGAGAAGTACTGCTTCATTAATAAGCATGCTTAGCATTTACTTTAGAATGGAAAAATTAACCATTTTGTTATCTTTAAAATGTTTCATAGGAATATATTAATAAATATTTCTTTAAAAATTTGCCTTTTCTACATATTTAACTACCATGAGTCAGGACATCTGAATGGAGTCTAGTACCGACTGAACACTGGCCATGGGTATATATTCTTTTCTCTACAGATGTAGGTTCCTCTTCTAACAAAGAGTATTAGATTATATCAAAGATATAACAGCTTGAAAAATGTACGATTCTATAATGAGAGATCTTATGGGAATCATCCCACCTACAGAGAGAAGATGTCACCGAGAGGAGGGACACACCTTCCGTAGGGAATAAAACAGGGAGTAAAAAAAGCCTCATCACCTGTATCTCACTCTTTTAAAAAGTAACACATGAATTTTGACTTCATCCTCTTCTACAGGCTTTGGAAACGGCCCAGGAATGGCATAGGGGGAAAGATCTTCATTCCAAAAGGACCCTCCAGGCAAAAGGGATACACAGTTAATGACACCTTCTGCTTCCTTTAGAGTGAGAAGGGACCAACAGTTGTCACAGATGAGCAGCTGTCTTGACTATTGTTTTAGGTTCTTTAAATCAGTCCAGCGTAAAAATCGCCTATTATTTTCTTAGTGCAACTCCACTGTCTATAGAAAATGTTCTTAAAGCAGCCCACAAATGCCTTGTTTTAGAACCACCTGGAAAACTTCTTAGAAATCCAGATTACTGGTCTCCATCCAGATAAACCGAATCCAAATTTCTAAGAGCGAGGTTAAAGACTGTTCTCTCTCTTAGTTATGTGCCCGGATGAATCTTAGACCTTGAGCCCCACTGGCTCGGCAGTACGCAAGCACCTCTACCCGCCGATGGCGAACAAGCGCACCACTTGCCAAGCCTACAAAACACCGTTTTGCGTGTAACCTCGTGCTTTGTGGCTCTCACCGAAACTGCTGCTCCTTTTAGATACTCTTGCCTTTTACACTGTTACCTGTAGCCAGGGGCCCTAGAGTTTTAGTGTTATTTCTGCTGATTGCTTGAACTGACTATGATGTTTTACACATCAGTTTAAAAAAACCAAATTCAGTCAAGCTGTCTTTCCGCAGGTGAATTCAGTCAGGTAGGTCGCCTACAGAAAGAGACTGGCATCTAGGTGAGTGAGAATTATAACAGAAGCATTCCTCGAGATAGGAGGAAAGGCGGCAACATGCAAAAGGAAAACCTGTGAATTCCAGAGTGCATGAGGTTTTCTAAGGTTTGTTTTGGTAAAATTAAGAGATGCTATTTTAAAGAAACAGGCTTAATGGGCAAGAGGCTTCAAATGCCTAGCTAACAGCCACCGTCCAAACCATTTCACCCTGGCAGATTATGTAAGGATAAGATCCTTGGGGCCAAACAGATCACAAAAAAACCCACTTTCAGTCGTCAAATATATACTTAATTCATGTGGGAAAATACTTTCTTGGGGAAGAAAAGTTGCCCAAATCAATTTAATTTAACATTGAAAAGTAGAAACAAAACTCGGCATGGGGCAGTGCCATAAACAAGGAAATCGGTACATACACAGACCAAAGGGGAGTGTGGCACCTACCATACAGGACAAACACACAAACGGCAAAACCCAGCCCCCTTCCCAAGGACAGAGCCCCCAGTCACCCTGCCATTTCTGGACGCCTCCCGCCTCCCATCTGGCCGTCAGTGAGGAAGCTCACCTCTGACGCACAGTCGCCATTCTTCCTAACCGAGGCTGCGCTCTCTATGAGGGACCCTACTCTGTAGTGGTGAGGGAGAGACAAAAAAGCAATTTTCCCTGGAGCGTTGTTTAAAAGTACAAGTAACAACTTTCCAAACACTGAGGCTTGTGATAAAAAGGATCAAATTCACAGGTGCGTTCTCTGCCCGTGGCTCCAATGTGACCCACTCAGCACCCAAGACTCTAAGGGCACAGACCCCACTCAGCACCTGAAAGCCTACAAGCTCCCTTTACAGTCAAGTGCTAGAGCTAGCCCAGGAAGTGTCATGGCCGTTCAGGAACTTGTTTATGGGATTTGGACACTGAAAGAGAGGCATGGCTTGTCGGGATCAGTTTATGGTGAAGAGGTTGTTCTGGAAGTCTCTTTAAGCTCATAATAACTAAATTATGCTCAAATAATTTAAAAAGGATGAAGGCAGTTTAAATTTGTAATGTTTCCAAAACTAAAAGAAAATAACAAAAAATTAGAACTTAGATTTATTAAAGTAACTTAAGAACTTTTCCTCTCTTGAATAACATTATAACTGTGTTGGCAAGAGAGTAATTTTTAAATTCTGGTTTCCTAACATTCTAGGAATTTAAATTTTACTTTCCAAACTTTTTCATGAGTACTTTTGGTCAAATTATACTTCTGCTTAGTTCTTAGGCAGGCCCTCGCCTTCCTCTTTGCCTGTCACCCTCCACAGCTGGGTCCCCCTTGTCCCACCGTGATTCCTGCTCATCTCCCTAAAGCCCGGGAACATTTTATTTAGAAAATACCCAATGGAAACTGGCATCACTATTTTCTGAAGAATACAGTGAATGTATACTTTTTCCTTTTCCTAAAGGAAAAGAAAATGCCTGTAAATATTCAAGCTCTAATAGTTTGATTAAAATTTTTCTGCCTGTAATTATCAATAAGACTAATTAAATCCATGCTACATATAGTTACTCGCCTTTATGCGATAGGAAAACTCACTCTGTCATGTCATCGAAGAGAACTATTGATCCTAGATACAGTTAAAATCGGCCAAAAACTGGTCAGAGCTCGAATGAAACAATGTAAGTGTCTTTAGGAGGCCACTACGTTTCCCTTGAAAAATCATTAATGACTGGTGAAGTCATAGGTTTAATAGTGATTAATTCATAACATGCTGGATACACCCCAAGCAATGAAGCATAAGCTACTCAATTACATTTAAGTGCTATCAGATCTGTAACTAGTCAGAGATTCTGGAATTGAACCAAACCAATCACTAATATCATCATATTTTAACAAACTCAGAAGTATACTGTAAAAATACACTAATTAAGTCCATGAGGTTTATAATGCTATTAAAAGTGAAAACAAGGTAACAGGGATACACAGCGCTAACGTCTCACTTCTGTCAGTAACTCTCCAGGTATTGCTGGGTCCCTCGGAAACACGTCACTCAGCTGTCTGTGTGCACGGTTAAGGTGTCAGATTACTATCCACAAGCTGCAGACGTCTGCATGGCACCAAATACACTTCCGGAAGTGGATGTTATGTGGCAGGAATCAAAATGTGATGACCAGTTCTACGCTCTCCATTGACTAAACCTCCTCATTTGGTTAGACAGCCAGCGTACACCAGAGCTCTACACAGGTCAAAATTATATCACTTTCAGAGCAGCAATGCGCGATCCAAGGTTTTCTTGAAGGTAGTGCAAAAGGTGCAGTTCATAATGTTCTCCAGATTCAGGAACCCTTATGCTGTGTCTCTCCTGAGGATAGATCTTAACAACAAAAAATTAAAATACAAAAATAAGAATTTAGTAATACAGCTCATTCCAAAGCTTTCCAGAGATTTTCAAGAGGATTAGTAACATAGAGCACTCTCTCAGACATCACACATATACGTCCTATCTAAAGGCCTCTCTCTTCTTTTTAAATTAATTTTTTAATTGCATGTTACTGTGTATTAGTTTCAGATGTATAGCATAGTGGTTAGACATCACATACTTTACAAAGTGGTCCCCTTGGTGTTTCAGGAACCCACCTGGCACCTTACATCACATCCCTGTGACTACTCTGTGACCGCCAATTTGTACTTCTTAATCCCTCACCCTTCTCATCCAGCCCCACAGCCCCGCTTTCCTCTGGCAACCACCGGTCTGATTTCTGTGTCTATGAAGTTATCTACTACTTGTTATTGTAAATGACGCTGCAAGTCGGGTAAAGGCAGTCTATACGGTAAGCGGTGTTGGGAAAACTAGACAGACACATACTGAAAAAATGAAACTAGACCACCAGCTTACACTACATAAAGAAGGAACTCAAAATGGATTAGACTTAGATGTAAGACCCTCTCCTCTTTTTATAATTCCCTACGTACCATTAAGCTTACAGAAGGACTTATGTGTAGACCAACGGTTCTTCAAGTGTGGTACGCAGACTTCTGGGGTCCTAAGAAGCACTTTCAGGGGATACACGAGGTCAAACCGCTCTCAGAACAACACTAGAACACCACCTGCCTGCCTTCCCTGGCCGGCACCTGCACTGAGAATGTGAGAGCAGGGCAGTAGTGCCGGTGCCTGAGCCTGAGTCAAGGCAATGACATGAAGTTGCAGCAGATGTCCCAGTAGTCTTCACCACCACGAACTGGCAGTAAAAAGAAGAATACTGACTTCACTTAAGTCTCAGTAAAAATTAGAATTTGATTTTATTACACTGCAACTCCTGAGTAGATGTCTTTAACACCCTGTGGTGACGAAATGGAAGAGAAGGCATGAAGTACTTCTGCTATAGGATGTCTCGGGAAAAACAGCTCGTGCAACTGAGTTGCGAGCCGAGCTGGCACTTGCCAAATGGAACTCGACTTTTAACTTGAAAGAATGACTGACGATTAATAGTGATTCAGACGTGAGTGTCTGGCAAACACTTTCTCAAAAATGAATGGAGTGAGCCAGTCACTTCAAGGACAACACTGACAGTATTTGTTGCCAATGATAAAGTTTGAGCTTTAAGAGAAAATTAGAGTTCTGGAAAACTTGCATCTAACAGTACTAGCTCATGAGCTTCCCAATATGAACTTGAGACTTTTCTGATGAGATCAGTGGAATTTTCACGTGAGTTTTAAAACACTGTGTAATGAAATGAGTCAACATTTAGGAGACTGGCATAACACAGCGAGCCAGTGTTTTCAGATGACCAATGCATGATAAAAGATCCTTTTGAAATACAAGATCCAACAGGTTATAATGTAACAACATAGGATGAAAAACTTACAAATACGGCTCAGATTCCACATAAAAACTAACCTTTCGGACACTAACATTTGTCCAGTTTTGTAGTATCAAAGAAGAATGTCCACAATTATCTGAAAAGGCTAAACCCTCCCAATTCTTCAATACACATTCTGTGAGGCTGAAAACAGCAATTCACAACAGACAGCATCTGGAAGCAGCTATGAAAATCCAGGTGTCTTCCTTATTAAGCCAGACATTAAGGGGATTTACAAAAATGTAAAGCAGAGCTATTTTTCTGAGTAAATTGTTTTGTTTTGTTTCTCCCTATTTTTGTTAACATGCAATAGTTTATTATTGCTATTTTTAAACAAATATTTTAATAGTTTTAATGTCTTACATGAGAAATATGATAGCCATAACCCACATAAACAAAAGCTTTTTGGTATGTACCGGGGACCAAAATGCTTGGTAACTACTGATATGGACAAACTGCTCATAGTTTACCCACAAAAATGCCAAATGAAACATAAAAAAGGAAAAAGTAACATTTTTCATTTCTTATGAGCATATAATCTGTGTAAGAAGTAGAAAGGAGGAAGAGTTTCTCTTAAAATCTTTTTATTTGAGTAATGGAGCAATATAATCAGGACGTAAAAATTCTCTTTACAACAATGAAATCAAGTAACACTTCGTCACCCTTGCAGGGGACGAAGAAAAGCAGAGGGCAGCGAGTGGACGCCTGTAATCCTTTCCATGATCACAAACTGGAAGCAGACACCAACACACAAGTCATGGAATCCAACAGGCCAGGTTTCAGTCTAACTTTAACAGAATCTTAACTTTTATCCAACTAGAGGCACTACTCCCTATGCCTACCCCTCTAGTTCTCTTAAGCAAAGAAGGGCCACAACTGAAAATTCAGCCTCACTCCACAGTTTACTGTATTTCAAAGTAATCAATCACTAATCATTATTTATTTTTAAAATGTAGAAAACCAGCCCTGGATGGCATGGCTCAGTGGACTGAGTTCCCGCCTGCAAACCATAGGGCCGCTGGTTCACTTCCCAGTCAGGGCACACACATGCCTGGGTTGCAGGCCAGGTCCTCGTTTGGGGGCGTGCAGGAGGCAACCACACACTGATGTTTCTCTCCCTCTCGTTCTCCCTCCCTTCTCCTCTCTCTAAAAATGAGTAAAATCTTAAAAAAAATAAAGTAGAAAAGCTCACCTGTAAATCATATGGCTTTCCAGCCCTCACTAAAAAACTCAGTAATATACTGGTGTGTGCGAAGTGGACATTCTCATCCAAGAACCCATGTAAGAGCAGTAAACGATTTGGTCTGGAGAAACAGAAATGTCACAGGATTAGGCAAGATAAGAGTATTTGGGAAAACCACTTATTCCCTTTAAACTAATCATAACTAACTATGTTAACTTTCTTATACTGTAATGTTAGAATTAGGATTCAAAATTTTCTATATATTTGTAACATGTTAACCAGATGCAACATGTATGAAAGCTTAAAAAAAATAAAAAGATCACGAGTGAAATTTCCTATTAAAATATTAGCACACATCAATAACGATAGCATGTTCCCAGAAAAAGAAAAATCACAAACACTATCTGTAAAATAACACAGAAATAATTTTTTCCACCTTAAATAGTAGTACATTTAAACTTCTTTTAGCATAAGTGAATTGCTTCAAATGTAACTTGTAAAAAAAATACATGAACTGTCCTATAATTCAGCTTTGAGAAACACCCACGCCATTCTAGTATTTTATAAAATTATTAGTCTTGGTTATAGTATTTGTAGTTTTCATTATTATTATTAAAGACAACTTTCAAAAGTACAATTTTAAATTTATAATATTAATTTTAAAGCCTAGACTTACTCAGAGGGGAACTTTTCTGCTTGCATGGCCACGGACCCTAGGTAATAGCCCTGTTCATTCTGGTCAGGGTGGCCCATGTAGCGTTCCGTGTAGCCTGTGTCATAGAAGATCCACAGAGTGACCGGGGCCCCGGCAATGGCGACCTGCATGAGGCAACAGTGATAATCACGTGCAGTCCAGGAAAGGAGCTAGCAGTGAGAATTTGTAACTGCGAATTCACAGGCTAAAATTATCCTTAGGCTTCAGCCCCAGGACTGGAGCTACCTGGTCCCACACCACTCAAAAAATCAAAGTAGAGTGCCAAGGTCAGTAACTTGATACTTTGTGGGTCAGTTAATGTTTTGTTCCACAGGCATGCTGTACACCAAACCCTTAGCCTGGGCTTGTTGAAATATAAACATGTTTGTTAAGAGGTTAGACTGAACTAGAACATATGGATGAACGAATGAACTCATTCCTGCTGCTGGGGGAAAAATGTGCAAGAAAGGTCTGTCAGCTTTATATACACAGGAAAAGCAGTCATTCTTTTTTTAAAGCCTCTGTTGGCAGTACAGGATTTAAAACAATGAATGAAACATTTAACCACCAGAGAGTTACCTCATTTTAAGGTTCCCACACACAGTTTTATATTAAAATGTTATAATTACATTCCCAACAGCTGTAAGTGTGGACAAATTATGATAGTTTTCAAAGTTCCTTTCGTGGTTATTTTATTAAAGGTATCTGAATATACACGAAAGAACAAAAACTTATAATTTTTATTCTTAAAAATAATTTTTCACTGTGTAAAATAAAATCACATTATTGAAATATAGGGTGGGGCAAAAGTAGGATTATAGTTGTGAGTACACGAAACAGTTTATTCTTTTTTTTTTAAAGATTTTATTTATTTATTTTTAGATAGAGGGGAAAGGAGGAAGAAACACAGGGAGAGAAATAGCAATGTGTGGTGGCCCTCACTGGGGACCTGGCTCGCAATCCAGGCATGTGTCCTGACTGGGAATCGAACCGGCGACCCTTTGGTTCACAGCCCACGCTCAATCCACTGAGCTATACCAGCCTGGGCGAAACAGTTTATTCTTGTATTATTATTTATTAATAACTGTATTATTTTCCATATGAACAACTGTAAACTTACTTTTCCCCCATCCTATATAAAAAAGAAAATCACTACTCATAATTTCCACTCTCTTAACAACGGTTAGCATTTTTATGTATTTTTGTCTAGCACATTTTTCTAAGAAGTTGTTTACAGAATTGTAACTATCATTTGTAGATTTAATAATTTGCTCATTTAGTACAGATTTCATTCAGACCTATTATGTGTTAAGCATCGTGCTTAGCTGCTGGGGATGCAGCACAGCTGAGTGACAGGTCCCTCGGAGCCTGCAGTCTAGCAATCGGACACGTAACCACAATCCGGTATGTATGTGTGTACGTCTTCACTAATCATAACCAAATCTCTTAAAATCTTTGGCATATGTCTACAAATCACCATTAACTGGTCACCAAGTTGACAAGTACTTAAAAAAAAATCTATTTGTTTAATACTACCAACTCTGTAAACCTTTAGAAAATCAGCATTTTCTTCAAATCCTCACTTTATAGAAAATTCTATCCTTATTACCAAAGTAAGGACAATGCGAGTCGCATACCCTGAAGATGTCTGATCTCTGGATTAGTGCCATCAGGGAGAGGTACCCTCCGTAGGACCAGCCATGGATGCCCACACGATCTAAGTCAATGAAATCGTATCGAGAAGCTAGATACTGGAGTCCTTCTACCTGGTCGTCAATTTCTATTTGTCCCTGTCAAAAAAGGGGAGAATATGTCACTGATTTTGATGAATGGAAGTCTAATTATATGACTGCTTTTAAAGCTAATACACATTTTTTTACTGAAAATACTTGTGGTTTTTAAATTACAACTCATTATCAATTGAGATTCTGTTGCCCGAAAAACTTTTTTAAAGTCTATTTAGAGATAGGAGTCTATAGCTCCTGTTGCTAGCCTATCCTAGAATTTAGTTATCCGTTAGTCATAAAGTTCTTTCCTGTTGCAACCCAAACTGCCCCTTGCCATCTGGGCATTTCCCATTTCTGTTTGTTCTGTTGTCTGCTAAGAGCCAGCATCTTCCTTGTAACAAGCCTTCCCATACCCAAAGATGAAAAATTAGCCCCCGTCTGTGGGTGACTCCTTTCATTTCTCCTTTTTAGAATGTAATTCGGTACAGCAGCAGGACTCACTCGCGAGGCCTTATCCTCCTACTTTCCCCACGGTCTACTGCTAGGAACCAAACACACTTTCAAGTCCTATCAAGTTTTCATTCCTACCACCACCACCCTGTCTGTATTACTAGGCCTGCCAGTGCACACAATCTCACTTCACTGAGCGAAAACAAAAATAAAAACAAAAAAAACTTACATGAGAATACAACATAAGGTCAAAGAACTGGCTGTGGGAGAAAATCCCCATGTCTTACTCAGCATGTCCAATACACTGGCAAACACAGTAACTGCCTTACTGTGCAAAAGGAACATCGGATTCTCATCATTTCCCAAAGCAGCAGAAAGGACATGGGGCATCTCTAAAAGGTAGCATTTAAAGCTTCCTGTAGAGAGAAAGAGGCTTGTCACAAGGAAGGCACTAACCAGTGGTTTCTCTCTTCACAGAGGACAGAACAAATCTCAATTATTCCTCTCAATAGTGTAGAGGGTGCCGAAAGCTAAATGGTGCAGCCAGCTGGCTAAGCTGGACATACAAAGAGCAGAGAAAGGCTATTTCTACGTAAAAGTGGTTCTAGCTCAGCTCCCCAAAGTTACACACAAGTAAACATGAGCTGGCCTAGCGAATATAAACTTGCACCTTCCTTCCCTTGCCAAACTCTCACTCATACACACACACACACTCTCTCTCTCTCTCACTCAGAGCCCCTTCCCCTGACTCTCTCTAGGATCTCACCCCAAACAATGCACAAGAACATGTGTCTTTAAAAGAAGAGTGTCTGTATGTTCACACACCATTTTATATTTAAAGGCGCCTTCAAATTGAAGCCCTCGGTGACAGGACCCCCTGTTGTCTATCACTACGACCACATAACCCAGAGAGGCTAGAGTGTTCAAACGGAAATACTTGACTCCTTTAAACCGGTTATTCACCAGCTGCACCTGCGGAAGAAATGCAACTCAGTGAAATTTATTTTATGGTAGCATTCAAAAGCATAAGAGAGGCAGGGCACTGCAAAAAGTAGAAAGCTAACATTTTTAATACAGTTTGTGCTTTTAAAAAGACATTTCTTTTTTCTTGTGGGCAAAAACACTTAACATGAGGTCCACCCTCTTAACAAAAATTTAAATATACAATACGGTATTATTAATCATAGGACAATGTTGTATAGCAGATTTCTAGAACTTACTCATCTTGTGTAACTGAGACTTTATGCTCATCGATTAGTAACCACACCCTCTCGATTTCTTTTTAAACTAACTTAAACTTTTTCATGTTTATGGTGCTGCTTCTTTTTTACTTTCTGTAGGATGGTTGATCTTGAGCCTGCAGGGAGCAAGCTGACTCCAGATTTCTCCAAGTCCGCACTTCTTTGCCTCCAGTTCTTACGTGTCCAAACACAGGGAACCACTGACCCCCCCTTTGATGGAGGGCACTTCTTTTCTTTCTTTTAATTTTATTTTTTTATTGTATTTTTTCCACTATCATTTATTTTCCATTACCATTTATTTACCATATACCTCTTCTTTCTTAACTTCACACTTAATTCAGGGCAATTACTGAACAACTTAATCTATACCACAGAAAATGTTACTAGAATGATTACTTCTGCCCTGAAGAATTGTGTCATTCAAATGATACGGACAAGAATAAACATCATTTTTCTTCCCTACCCATCTCTTCTGGGATTGTCTCTGACCAGTAGCAGGAAAACTTAGTATTTTAATAAAACACCATAGCCAGTCCAGCTTCTTTTATCCTTTTGCACAAATCAGTGCAAAAGGTAGAATAATTCTTAAATACCTTTATCTCCCTAGAAACTATAATTCAAAGTGACTGGGAAATTAAATGTAGTCTGGTGTTTCAGCAGAAATAAACTAGAGAAAAGAGGACTTTAATGAGTAGGCAGAAAGTTATAGAAGTTCAAGGTTTGGTGAACACTAAGACAGATATTAAATAACAACAAAATAAACGTCCTGTCAAATGAGAAAGAAGTGTTCTCTGACTGAAATCAATGGAAAAACCCAGTCAGCTGGGTGTTAAACAGGAATCGACACTGGCCCTGGCCGGGTAGCTCAGAGCATCACCAAGGTTGTGGGTTTGATCCCTGGTCAGGGCACATTCGAGACTCAACCAATGAATGCATAAATAAGTGGAACAACAAACTGATGTTTCTCTCTCTCTCTATATATATATTAAAAAAAAATCAATAAATAAAAAAATTAAAATAAATAAATCAGTAAGAATCAATACTATCTTTACTCAATAGCTACTGAGCATTTATTGGGCTAGAATTGGGGAAAAGGGTAGAGAATCTTCTCTTTGATATTTGGAGGTTAGTTCCACTGGTCTTCCTGTTTCTATTCTTGTCCTAGACTATCAGACCTATAGTCTGTTCACACGGTAGCAGAGCAAGGTTTTAAAAATGTAAATCAGTATGATTTCGTAGCCTAGCTCCCGCCACGGTAAGGAGTTTAGATTTATACTCCTTACCACTGTCTTCTGAGACCCTGTATTATCTGGCCTTTGGCAGTTTCTCTACCCTCATACTATTTCCTTCCTTACACACTGTCCTCAGTTAACTGTGTTACCAACTACTGATTCTAACCCTAGGACCTTGACCTTGAAACTTACTGTTCCCTGTTTGGAATGCTCTCCCCTCAGACCTTTAATGTGACTCATTCCTTCCCACCCTCTGCAGGGACCTTTCCTGTATCGGAACTTCCGTTTTAGTCACTTTGCCACCCTCCTTTTGAACAATTACTCACAGCACTTCCATCTATGAATTCATTTATTTTTTTGTCTACTTACTATTTTCCTAATTAAGCTCTGTAAGGATAGAACATTAGTCTGACTTCAGAGAACAGTACTTTGTGCATAATGGGAACTTAATAACTCTTTAGAGATAAAGACAGGACAAGGATGTTTTCCCTTCCTATCAGGAGCGGAGAGGTTTGGTGGGCAGAGGTTTTTCTTTTCTGTTTCCCCTCTCTTTCTCTCTCTCTCAGGGGGTTGAAATAAGAAGCACTATGTATAGAACACAACTAAGAGGATTTAAATAAAACTACCTCATTTCTTTGCCTATAGTCATACAAAGGTAGCCTCAAATGCCTGGTAAAAAAAATTCCCCCCAGAGCCAGTGTTTCTGCCTTTGCAGCCTTGAGGCCTCTGCTACTTCCAGAAGGAGGTGCTTAAACATTATGCCCTTTGACACTAAGAATTCACGAGTGCCTTCAGAATCAACTCTTCAAAAACTGTGTCCTGCTGTCACCTAGCCTGCTCTCTCACGCGTTTACATTTGCAGAAAGTGTCCGGCACATGGGAAGCAGTGTGTTTGTTAAACAGACATTTTAAACACAGAGCTATTACCAATGAAGGGTGTAAAGAAATAGATTTGATGACTTTAATGGGAAATGTTTGCTGCTTTACTCTGGATCTTACCTTTGCTCGACTACAGACGTGGCTGTATTTAGTGACAAAGTAATTCAACTTGTGTTACAAATTGTGGCATTTTGACCTGAATATACACCAAAAAAGAACATGGAACACTCATGATTTAATCAAAGTTCACAAGACCATTAGACAGACTTGGCTCACGTTAAGGAGCCTCTTCCTAATTATCTCACATGGAGCCATCCAACAAGAGGATGAATACTCTGCTCTCCCCGTGGGTGAAGTGCCGGAGGCATTCTATCCCGCAAAGTCTCCTAGGGACATCTGCCTATAAACCGAATGCCAGATTCTCCTAAGGCCTCAACAAATTTGAATGTTTTCAGAAAACACTTTGAAAAAGGAACTGTTTCTACAAGTACAAGAAAGTACTGTTATGTTCATAAAGTATTCCAAACAATTAAACAATTTTGTTTTCATTGCAGTGACTCAGATCTTTCCATTATGGTAAAACATACATGACATAAAATTCATCATTTCAACCCTTTTCAGTGCACAGCTCAGGGGCATTAAGTACACTCATACTGCTGTGCAATCATCACCGCTACCCATTTCCAGAACTTTTTAGTCATCCCAAACAGAAACTCCATCCCTATTAAACAGTAATTTCCTATTTCTCCTTCAGCCCCTGGCAACTTCTACTCTACTTTCTGTTTCTATGAATTTGCTTATTCTAGGTACCTCATACAAGTGGAATAATACCAGATTTGTCCTTCTGTGTCTGGCTTATTTCACTTAGCACCATGTCCTCAGGTCATCCATGTTATACTTCCTCCTTCTTAAGGCTACATACTTCATTATATACCACACTTTGTTTACCCATCCATCTGTCAATGGGCACTTGATGTGCTCCTACCTTTGGCTGCTATGACTAATTCTGCAATGACCACTGGAGTAAAGTGTCTGTTCAAGGCTCTGCTTTGGGTATCCACCCAGAATGGAGCTGCTGGATCGGGACGTAATTGTGTTTAACTTTTAAAAAACTGCCATATTGTTTTCCACAGAAGAGTTCTAATTTCTCCATGCCCTTGCCAACTTTTATTCCCCCCCTTCTTTTTCTGAAAATAGCTCTCCAAACAGGTATAATGTGGTATTTCACTGTGGTTTTGATTTGCATTTCCCTAATGACTAGTGATATTGCGTA